>VZTL01033051.1:0-22415 GCA_013400535.1 Scopus umbretta
ATTTCAATTATTAAACTGTCCTTGAGTTTTGTCTTTGAGAAAACTCATGAGTTTTCTCACTTTTACTCTTCAATTCTCTCTCCCATCACACTGGCGGGGAGTGAGCAAGCGGCTGTGTGGTACTTAGTTGCTGGCTGGGGTTTAACCCATATATTAATGGATATTTGTATAGTTTATGCATACAATCATCTACCTTGAACATGTGAGCAATATACTTATTTATACTACTTGCGTACAGTTTCTAAAAATAGGAAACATTCATAATACCTTTTTTTCAGGTAATAATTCCTTTTTTTCAAGGTAGTTTAGTTCTACCTGGAGGTATGTTTATTAAAACTTTATGTTGAAGAATCAGTATATCGGCAAGATAAATTTTAAAATCGTGCTGCAGACATAATTATGAGCATAGTAAGACATAATTATAAGAAGGGCTGGTTTTTTCAACCTCCAGTAGCTGTCATCTTGCTTCAGGTTTAGCTCTAGTCAGAGCCTTGCTGACCAACCTACTGATGTTTCACTAATTGCTTCTTGAAAATGAAGAGGAAAACTGTATAGCTTTGAAACATTATTCATGAAAGAAGGATCATGCTGGCTTGTTTTCAGAACGGGAGCTTTTCCCCCTCTTCTTGTCTAGACAGACCAAGTACAAGACTTTGTACTGAAAAGGGCTCTCTGGTTTGTCATTAGGCACATTGGTCTAGTCTGGACTGGTCTGGATTTCCCTGTTGCAGTGTTTTGAGGTCACTCCTAGTATTTTGGTACAGACCACTGCAGGTTTATTTACTAACTTCCAGTTTGACGATACTCTAACAGTTGCTTTTTACTATCTCCATCAGCCTGACTTTGATCCACCTTGCTTTACAAGGAAGGGTTCTGTTCTGGGTTAGTAAAAGTGCACACTATTTAAATGCATTTACTATGCAAACTGCTTTAAGATACTGAATTTTTCTTTACAAGTTGCAAATACCTGATGTTAGATATGTTCTGTTTTCGGAAGTATCTGTATTTTCATTGAATAATAGGTTTAATTAATTTGTCCCATTCCTGCAGTACATTTTTTCTTTGAGTATTTCCTTCAGACTTCAACGGAACATGATTATGCAAGGCTAAGTTTTGCACTTTGTGTCCTGCATTGAATATTAAATTTTGTTAGATTTAGAAGTTCCTTTTGCACATGCATGTGTGTAGGTTGATCTTGGCCAGCAGCTAAGCACCTGCCCAGCCGCTCGCTCACAGCCCCTTCCTACTCTGCAGGAAGGGGAGAGAATAGGAAGAGTAACAGCAAAAAGACAGGTTAGTAATTGAAGGAAAGAGGGGGAAAAAGTCTTGCAAAGGCAGTCACTCACCACCTCCCACAAGTAGACTGATGCCCAGCCAGTCTCCGAGCAATGGGAAGACAAACCCCCTGGTTTTTATTGCCGAGTTTGATGCTATACGGCATGGTGGATCCCTTTGGTCAGTTGTGGTCAGCTGTCCTGATCGTGTCCCCTCCTGGCCTCCTGTGCACCTCCCGCCTACTTCCTGAGAGTAGCAGAGTAAGAAAAAAAGAAAGCCTCAATGCTGTGCAGGCACTGCTCAGCAATAGCCAAAACATTGGTGTGTCATCAACACTATTTTGGTCAAAAATCCAAAACACAGCCCCATAGGGGCTGTTATGAAGAAGGTTAACTCCGTCCCAGCCAGGCCCAGTACAGGATGACTGCTTTCTTGGCAAGTAAATTTGGTGGAAGATCATGAGGCAAGATGATTTGGGCAACGTGGGCCATTTTAAAATCAACACAGAATTCCTGTGGTATTGTGAGCAACCTTCCAGTCAACGTGGGCACATCAACAGGGGACGAGAGGCCTGATTAGTTTTGTTATTCACCTTGACAATGGCAATGTTCACATATCTGAGGGCAGGAGGAAGTAGCTATAAAATTTTACAAGAAAAGTTGATTGAGTCTGATTTTTTGATTCAAATTTCAATGTGGTCCATTATCTAGGACAAAAAAAGAAAACCCCTTAAAGCACGAATTCTTTCCTCTGGTTAGTCCTCTTATGGTAATGTTAGTTAAAAGCCAGAACTTTAAGACTTTAATAGAACTACTAAAAATTTAATGCTTCGTTTGGTCTTTTGTCTGAAGAATGTATAATCTGGTGGCAAACAGAAACCCAAAGTTCTTAGCTTTAATTGCTTTTGTGTTGACATCTTCCATGGGGGACGTGTAGAAAGCTTTACATTAGGACTCAACACAAAGGCATGGGAAAGAATTAAATACCGTGGCCAAAGTAACATGCCAAATGCTCTAACTTCAAGCAATTTGATGTTTGATATTTGCCTTTCAAATAGAAGCAGTATGTCCTCTACCACTCTAATTTCACCCTATGTTATATTCCTCATTTAAGATACCTGGAAAGTTCAAACCCTTTCAAGCCAATTTTTCTAATCTTCCAAGGCAGCTTTGTTACTTTCTTGTTCCAGTTACTTGCTTGATGAAGTTGCAGAAATGAGTCTAAAGTGTTGTAATTATCAGATTGCTAATATTGAGACTGATCTTTTAAGTCTCCTTTCCAAAAGTAACTGTTAATGACCTTCCTAGTTCCTTAGGTTTCAAAGGCTTACTCTGGTTATGAATTTTTTTATACTCAATACTCAGAACAGAAAAACTTAGCCCTTAAATGTCTCTTTGTTCTTTGTTGTAGCAGAGAAGGACAGAGCAACAAAGGAACAGGGAAAAATATTTTGTTTGTACAGCATTTTACTGTACAATTTGAGTAGTTCAAGTACTGTAGTGTTGGACTGAAAAAGCTTAAATCTTGAGGACCTTATTTAGGCAAATACTCACTGATTTTTAAGTGCAGTTTGACCAAGTGGAACAGAAGGATAGATTTCTTCCACAGGAAATGCTTGTTTTTCTTGCACAGTATTTTATGCCTTTTATTTATATTCCTAAGTAGCATTTTATATGTTGTATAAGTTGATGCATGTATTTTTGCAGCAGCAGATTCTTGCTAGTATGTGTATCAAAATGCCATTCATATTCTTGATGAAAAGTGTTCAGAGTGAAGTCCGCAGATCACTTTTACCTACAAAGCAAATTAGCTAAAAAAACCTATTTCATTCACTTTCCCAATTATTATTTTTCCCCTTCTTCACTATTACCATGCTTATGTTACACAACAGATAATGTGTGGGTAAGTATCATGCCTCAGTAACTCTTTTAGTGGCTTTTTAGAATTATCTCGGTTCAGAGTAAGTCCATGTGCTGTTGAGATTAAAGGAAAGTCTATTGTTGATACTGTTGAAGATGAACAAATGCCATCTCTTTGCTTGGAAGGACCAGAGATCGTCTCTCTTGAGCAGAATCGGCCAACCCAAAATGCAGCCTTAGGGAAGCCCGGGGTTCAGGGAATGACACTACTTTAATAAACTACTTGTGAGCGTTTCTTGTTTTTAATTCTGTCTACATTGTCTTCACTTGTGAATGAGAATCACCAGAATTTGTCAATGTGCTGGAAGTGTAATCATTAAACTATAATTTGTCTAGATATAATATGTCCTCTGTTCTATGTCTGTAGTGTATTTAACTTTGGAACAAGCCTAGTGAGAAAGCTTTTTATAATTGCGTGTATATTTTTGTGAACATTTCTTAATTACATCTCAAATACTTACTATAAAGCTTTGTTTCTGGAAGTAAGATTTAAATGATCAGTTTAGCAGAAGGGCAATGGAATTTTAATTATCAGCCATAGCAGACTTCCTTAGTACATAACGCCTTATTTAAATACTGAGGTATTACAGCTTCAGACAGAAGACAAGTCAGTCAGACTGAAGCCTTGTCTGACTGGGCTCTGAAAATTAAAGAAAAAACATCCGAGATGACAAGGCACTGGACTATAATTCCCATAAAAAGCTACAACTGGTTAGCACTTATTGAATCTTTACCACTGAATAAAAGGCCAAGGATGGAGGTAATGTCATCCCTGTCTGAAAGGGTAACTGCGTAGCTCTCCTGTCAGTGTACAATTTGAGTGGGAGATGAAGTAGGGAGTTCTTCCTTGACATTTTTTTTTTTTAAGAGCTAGAGATCAGTCTAGTCAGGTATCTTACACAGGATTAGTTAGCCAGCCTGCATCCTTTTGCAGAGAAAGGGAGAGAAGTAAGAAGGAACTTGAAGTAACGAAGCTTTTGTTTAAATATTTGGTCTCATAGGAATTGTTCTCATGACTGAACCATATTTAGGGGAAACCGTTCATTTCTTTGTAATGAACAAAATGTAAAAAATACAGCATGCCTGCTTATAGCGTTCAGACACTTTATAGAGGTTTTAGAAGTTTACTGACTTTGTAAAGCAAACTGCCATGTGGGAGTTCAATGTGCAGACACTGAGTGCTTGATTGTAATTAGTTGGGAGACTGGCAAATTGGCTTTGGGAAGGTAGTTAAGGAATAATTGTCTGTGTCTGGACAGGATTGTTCCTGGTTGCAAACTATACTGTTGCCTTACAGCTGATGCTGTTTTACATTGTGCAAGACTTTTTAAAATGTTGGACAATTATATATTCATAGTGCTGTCTTGCCACAAATATGCAAGGTGCCACACAAACACGTATGAGAACACAATCTTCGTCTGAATTGCAATCAACATGAACTACAAAAAAATATCGTCTGTTTTTTTAAGAAGAAGTTGTTGAATTTCCCCAAATGGCAAATGTGGTTTACTAGTGGATTGATTCTGGTGGTCTGGAATGTGTCATGTATCTATTTATATGTGCAATGCTTCCAAATACTATATTATTTATTTTGGGGATAAAGTGCCAAAGACCCATCCACCATGATAGCATCTACTTGAAAAATGTTGCCTTGTAGTATCAGTCTTTCTAGCAGTGAAGAAGCTAAGCACCAATTTCCTCACAAAGTTTTGTTTTGGTTTCTTTTTTGCCTTTCAGAGTGCAAATTCACCTGCGCCAGTGGTAAATGCTTGTATCTTGGTTCATTGATTTGTAACCAACAGAATGACTGTGGGGATAACAGTGATGAAGAGAACTGTCTGCTTGTAACAGAGCATCCACCTCCAGGCATCTTTAGCTGTAAGTACTGGCTCTTTGTGCGCATCCATGTACGTATGTATGTCGAATATGTCTGTTCACCTCAGAAATCAGTCTGTTCGGAAACTTAGTCTGCAGTATGATATCTGGCGGGGGGGGAGAGACAAAGGAAATAAATACTATTTTCCTCTGAACAAGCAGTGATTTGTAACATACTTTATCTAGGTTTCTAAACTTGGAAAGTTGTAGTTAATGTAAAGGGAGTTTGAGCTGCAGACATTGAGGTTATAATCATGTGGATCATGTGTGGCTTCTGAGAAAGAAAAGAAAGCATAATAAATACATATTAAATAATTTGTTTTCTAAGGCTCTAAAAATATTTTATGCTTTGTCTGTGTGACAGTCTTTAAATGCTATTAAGACTATTAAGAAAGTTGTAATCTTTCCAGTTATCATTCCTATTAATCAAGTAAGTTTTATTAGTGCTGAGATCAGCATCATTTGGTAGGTCCCTGAGCTTTTGTAGGTATATATTTAAAATAGCTTTAGTTGCTATTCTTTGGTGCATAAATGCCTCACACAGAGTGCCAGAGCTTATTACCAAATTGGTCTTTTAATGCTTTGCCCTCAGTGATGTACAGTGAAATCAAACTTTGATTTTGTTTTTGCGTTTTCTGCAGTAATTTATTTTCACACCACAATTCAGCTTTCTGGGTTGGAAAGAAATTTTCCAATAATGCTTGTGGTCTATAGGTACAATAGAAGTGGTGTTAACGTTACTTATGGCTTTCCAGATGGTTTGGTTCTGCCAATACAGACGTCCCTCAGCACGCTGTTTCACCTCTGGTTGTGGCTATGACTTAGGAATATCTATGTTGTTATGTTGTTATTAATAACAGGAGTTATAAGCAGCATGTATCTGTAATTTTTGTAATGAATGCATGTGCCATTTAAGCAGGACAGAATCACTGGAGTGGATTCATAATAGAAGATGAAGTCAGGTGTTGGACATACACCTTTCCTCCTCTGCCTTCTAACCTCCAGATGAACATGTTTCTAAAATGTTGTACTGTAAATGTTTTTAAATCTTATACTTTGCAATACTTTGGTAGCCAGCACAACCATTTGCCCACAAGGAGCTGTGAAAACCACTGTGGTAGCAGATGGAGGGAAGGACTTTGGTGACAAGCAGCAGCTGGGTCATCACAGGTGGTGGCCCTGCGCGGCCACAGTGCAACAGCGGCACCCTATGAGTTCCTAGGTGGAGGTCCTAGGTGGAACTCCAAAAGCCTCCTTCAGCTTGAGGTCTGATAGTTGAGGCATCGGTGGTTTTCGGTACCCCTCTGTCCCTGTGCTAATCATGCAGTAATCACAGCAGCATGTTGGCACTGCTGGCCTTCTCCTCAAAAGGCCTTTGGACTGTAGAAAGTGTTACTTGCTTGATCCAGGATCTGCAAACTTCCTGGCCTCCCCCTAAGTCACATCCCTCCCTTCAGGCATTGCAATAGGTCAAGAACATGAAGGCAGGCATGCCTGAAAGGGAGCCTGTGAGCTGGCAGGTCATCCTCCTCGCCTCCAGTTGTGTAAATTTTATCCAGGCCAAACATGGTAAAATGTGTCTGCAAAAATCCTTCAGTGGCAGGTTTCCTACTGCTTGCACAGGAACTTTGGTTGGTGTGTTTCATGATCCTGTCTCTGGAAAGTTGTGCAGGTCAAAGTGGCGGCATTGTCTCATTTTTCAGTGGACATGGAGAAAAATTGTTTGCTTCCTTCTCAAATCAGCCTTTTACAGACGGGAGGACTGTTACCACCCATCTGTCAGTTACCCTCTGGGAAGGTTAAAAAAAAAACCAAAACCAACCAAGTTCCTTCACATGAATTATATTTCCTTAAATCTGTTATATTTGTTAATTTTTCCTGACTCCTTCTAAAATATGGTGTCCAATTGTCCTTCTGCTTCTGGTCTCCCCAGCGCTGAGTGAAGAGGAATCATTAGGTAACAGTCTTACTGAGTCCTTCAAGAACTGTATTTGCTGGTTTTGTAACAATACTGCAAATGAAGAGCTTGTAGAGGAGGGATTTGATTTATTGCTAGGAGTGTTCAGAAGTGTTTAACTTTTTGCTTACTTTGTGGCAGAGAGAGTGGATCATTATTTGTTGCATTTGGGGCTATTGATAGTGACTGTACTTCTTGATCGCAATAGGGACTGCGCGACAAGTGCTGGTAAATAAAGGGACTTCTGTTTTAAATAAGAAACCAAACCCCAGTGAAACAAGGTCCTAATGGTGAAACAAAGAGAAAAAAGATTGCAGCCCGACAGAAAAATAATACAACCACAAACAGTATTTAAAACAAATGAGGATTAGTGGTATTTATTATGTTCTGGCTATTAAACAGGCTGTTGCATGGTAGAAATCAGTGCCAATTGGTAATAGGAAAGAACATTATTGCGAATGTGGCAGTTGGTTGTATTGGCTTATTCCAGCCTTGAAAAAATGTTTCTAGAATACTTGTTGAAGCGAGGTCCCCACATCGTAGAGGGATGACATGTTGAATTAAGGAACTTGTGCATGCTTTTGCTCAAGGACTTTAATGGAGATCCCCACCAGCGTACACCAGAGTATATGCACTCCAAATGTCCCAGCTGACGAGGCTACCTTCCAACACAGAAGTACATATACTCATTGGCCTCTGATTAGTGACAAGAAGGTAATACAGCTCTATAAGAAGAAAATGAGTGTTAAAAAACATCACTTAAGGAATTTTAAAGGAGGAATTTCTTTCTGGTCAGTGTTACGTATCAACTCTGTTCTTGCATCTTCTCGCTTGTGCACAGTTCTCAAATGAGGAGGAAACTGTTGAAAGGAGCCACGTGTAAGTGTGTGCTGGTTGATGGCCAAGCACAGTGGCCTGTTTCTCCCTGGGACTGCTCTCATCTTTACCTAGAGCACGCTGGCACTACTGTGGTGTGCCTTCCTCTCTGCTGTTTCTTCAAAGAATCACTTTCTCATACTGTATTCAAAACTTCTGTCCTCCTGGGGTGGAAACAATATTCATCTCATTTCACTGCAATACATAGGCTGCCCCCAAATGATGTCTAAATAAATAAGTTTTCATATGGAAGTTCTGCTTCAGTTTATTTAAGCAGTATGTGCCATGTTCGCAGTAGCCTGTATTTCCTGGCTACTGAAGCATTTCTCATTTGTGTTCTTGCCAGCAGCCAAATCCAGAATGTCTCGTTGGAGCTTAGTTTAGTTAAGTTGCATGAGCAGTGGTATAGAAAGATATTTTTTGTGGGTGACCTGCTCCCAGGATTTTGTGATTGTAGCAGATGCTATCTCATTGTGTTAGAGGAGTTTAAATCTCCCAGACCTGGTGTTCCTCTCTCCCTGCTATTCTTATCTAGCTCCAGTGTGAAGGCTGTTAATTCAGTCTTCTAAATGTTGCTACTGAACTCAATTAGATGTCTCATGTGTGCAAAGGTAAACAGAATGTGTATTTCTGCAGCCCTTTGGTTTTATTAATTTTCCTCTGCTGACTTGTAGGTAGGGTTTCCTTATGCTGCTACATGGGCAATTTAGTCTGTATAGCACAGAGAAACGGGAGGGCAGCCGGGGAAAATCTGCACCAGCTAAGAGGTGTATTGGCTAGTGTGTGTTGGAGTCTGATTTTAGACAACACCAGCTGCAGTCATGCAGGTGTTAGCTGGTCAAAATGCACGCTAAGGCATTGAAGCCAAACCTGTTAAGATAACAGCTTGCTTGGTTTACACTGGGATTTTTAATGCAGGTTTGGTGATGCATGTTAAAATGTACCTCTCCCTCCTCAGTGAGGGTGCTCCGAGGTTAACTGCACGTTTCCCCACAGGTAGCTTCATACAAAGTAGCCTGTGTCAACTTTTGGTAGGTCTACTTACTGTTTTTATTTTCATCAACTGTGAAGACTTACTGATTGAGAGAATGGAGATGACTGTTCTTTTAACACTACTTGGAGGTCGAGGGTGTATTTAATGGCACAAAGCCGTGATAGGAAAAATGAAATGAAGACCGGGATTTTAAACATTGCAGACTTGGCCTTGGCGGCAGCTTGCCACTCCACGTGACCTGCAGAATTCGGACTCCAAGGAATTGAAACAATGTGCCTGCTTCTAGCAGGACACAGTTCATTTGTTCGAGTATTTCCCTTTGTTTTGCAACAAATGATCAGCCTGCCTTGTCCTGCTAAAAGTAAATTAGATTTTGAAATGGGAAGCGTAGTCTGTTGTCTGTTTGCAGACTGCAGTATCCAAGCCATGTCTAATTGAGAAGGGTTGCAGTGGTGGAGATGTTAGTTCTTTAATTGTTTGGTGGAAAACAGTACAGGTAGTTATCTCTGCTGTGATCTGATTGTGTTCGTGGGCATACGAAACACAAATATTGACATGCATGAGAATTTGAAGAAGAATAAAATAAGGCAGAACAAATCCTTCTTGTCATGTGAAAATTATGTCTACATCAAATTTCAAGTTGTCAGCATTGATGGAGGTGATGTGTCATGGCTGTTTTGGCATAGAAGAGTTTGCTGTAGGAGTTCATTTTCCTCTGCAAGGTAAAAAACCCCAAACAAATCAAATATATAGCTCTCCCTTTCACCACCCCCACCTACTTCTGTCAGCTCTGAGCCTTGTAGGGATCTGCAGGGGGTTGGAGAATGATTCTGTTTTAAAAACAAAAAGCTCAATCAAAGGAAAATATTTTGTTTAAAGAGACCTTTGGCATCCCCCTCTGACTGTGACACCGAATTTGCACAGATAAAAACAACCGCTTAGATTTACATTTTGATTGTGCTTCTGCTTTCATGTGTGCCGGGCTGTCCCACTTCAGGTGAAATTTATCCATTTCTTTAAATATTTAGCAGTCTAGCATTGATGTTAATGAAAGTCTGGCACTGCTATTTTGAGCATTGCAACAATGATAGTAATTTTCAGTGTCAGATTACTGCTTCTCGGAGGAAAAGGGAGATGGGAGGAGGGAAGAGTGAAAAAAAAAAAAAAAAAATTGTTTCGAGTCTAATAGAGTTTGTCATCAGCCTGGCTGTGCCAGACAGATGGATCATGAATACTGTCTAGACGCTCTCTGCCTGAGTGGAGCTGTGGTCTCTAAGGACAAGCAATGAGACGCCGGCTTAAGTGACTGGGGAAAGTCAGGACGTGCTCCCCTCTAATCAGATAGTGATCCGGCCTGATCCTGCCCCGCCGGGCAGGAGGAGAGGCCCCGCTGGTGCTGGGAGCCGCTCAATACTGATCTCAGCTGAAACTTGGCTATCACGGGGCTTTAGGGGGGAACGGAGAGGGATGCTGTTATGGCGCTATTGATTTCAGCTGCATCTGCCCAGGGACTGCGGGGTGATGTAGCTGGGAGGATAGGTCTTGGGAGGGGGCGGATTGGGAGAGCCATCATCCGGCCATAAAGCACATGCATAAAACTGCTCGGTCACCTGTATTTATTGATGGGCATAGCCGCAGCGGATGCTTGCAAATGCTTATT
The DNA here is from genome assembly GCA_013400535.1 of Scopus umbretta. Classification (NCBI taxonomy): domain Eukaryota; kingdom Metazoa; phylum Chordata; class Aves; order Pelecaniformes; family Scopidae; genus Scopus; species Scopus umbretta. Next base: position 10,557 of record VZTL01033051.1, read on the forward strand.
TACTTGCTTACTTTTTCTTGATTTGGCCCACTTGTTCAGAAGGGTTCATCTCTTCTCCCTACCTGGGGCTCTGTATGTCCCCAGCTCTTAAGATGAGGTTACATGAGGCTGCCTGCAGTTTGGGAAGGAGAAGCTATGTTATCCAGGTGAGACCTGTAGCCTAGGGCAGATCTGGCACTACTTACTGATCTCTCACGCTGTTACTTGTCCTTTCTCTGTCACTAAGCACACTTAATGATAAGGAAATAAAAATTTCTGATGTAGACAGAGCGATAAATATTTTTTGACAGGTGGAGTTATAACAAAAACTTAATTTGATACATATGCTAACCTGTTTAAAAAGCAAGAGGTTCTCTGGGGTTTGTATTACAGAATAAGCCACGGCATTCTGGATTTTAGTTCTGTGTACATATAACTAAATACTAGATAGATATTTTTATTTACAGAATCCAGTTGGTTTTCAGCCTATAGTGCAGTCTTGTTTCTTAAAGTGCTATAAGCATGTTGTGTGCTTTGTTTTGAAATCGCTTCATCTTTGCATATTTTTGGAGCACATCATGGATCGTTAGCAATTAATATAAGCTTGAAAATTTCCAAAAGAGCAAAACATTAAGGTGAATTTTGTGATTTCCTGTAATATTTTGTATGCATTTTTAAAAAATACTCTATTTCCTGGTGTTTAATAAATGAAATAGAATGCTGGCTCCATGAATTCTTTAATAAAACGGCAGTGGAATTCAGTAATGCTAGAGTTTACCCATTCTTTACCCGGAGGCTTACGGAATTAGCAACTTGGACAAGCCAGACACACACGTACGTGGCCAATAACAACGGTGAAATATGCCGGTGCAACTTCAGGTATTTGCATCTGCTTACAAACAGGGCTGAACTCGGCGCCTGGCAAGAAATTTCCATTTCACAAAATTTCCAGCTGAACATTAATCATATTTTTACAGTTAATGAGAAAAGAAAGAAAATCTCACAGTGCCCTGCAAATGAAAATGTGGGTATTTCAATAGCTCTGAAATGCTATATTATTCATTCGCAAACTATGTAAGTCAGTTGTATCACCTTTAATCAAGATGTAGAAAACATTTGTTAGAACTGTTTGTGTTTGTTCTTCACACACCTTTCTTTCTCCCCTTCTTCAATTCCTGTTAGCTTTTAGGAAACTTCTTGTAGTACTGAACATTACAGTTCAGTACAATTGTGCCTGGTAATGGTTTTGCTTTCTCCTCCTTTTTCTGCTACTGATTCTTTACAGACGCAAAAGAGAGTTTTAAGTGCTCAAAGTGTACAGTGTATTAAAATCTGATTTTCATTTATCTGAGAGCGTGCCTAAACTTCAGGCTGGAAATCTCAGAGCAGTAGTGCCAGGCGTTGGTTGTGACATGACTTTCTATCTTACAGGGTTGCTTGGCTCTGCAAGAGACAGGAGGTCCTTGTGGACCAGTATGAGGCAGGGAAATGGCATCCCACAGACTCTGAGGGCACCCTTTTTCAAACTGTTTTCTCCACTAGAAGCGCATGGTAGCACAAATGTTTCATAAACGCAGGCCTAAAACTGAAGTGCAAAAACCACAGCACAGTATCGTACCACAGGCACAGTTCTCCCCCTGGAGAGAGGAAGAGGATAAACTGAGAGAGAGTTATTTTCAGACATTATTTCACATACAGCTAGTAGGTGCTCAGACACGACATCAGAAATCATATAGAGTGGAACTGAGCAACTTTTGTTGACTATATTTTGAGTCTACAATAGTAAGTATTATTCATTGCTGTTCTTCTTCTCTACATTGTCTTTTTCAGGGGTCACACTGTACAGTGCACCAGGAGCTGCCTGGCTAAATCTCTGAGTTTTAGATGCAGTTCTGAAATCCTCCGGTGTGACTTCTAAAGCCACCACTCTCTCTGCCATTCATTCACATCCATTATTGCTGGTAAATGCTCATTACGAGCACTGCATTTGTGCTGTGTTTGCGTTTGGCTAATAGAAGCCTAGAGGAGCAGTCACAAACTATTATTCTGTACAGCATTGGAAGCTGTTCAGGTGCTTAGGTAGTGTGAAGATTACTTGTATTTTCATATGGTTTAAAGTGTTTCAGAGAATGTGCATTTGAGGCAACTTTTTTGAAATAAAAAGTAATTTAAAAAAAAAAACCTCACAAAAAAGGGACATAGAGTCAACCTAGATGACCTTCCTTCGCTAGGAATGCTGCAGACTATGATGTTCGATTGTCTTTCATCCTGCAGATGCATATCTGACCCTTTATCTCCAGAAACTCTTCATATCCCTGATGAAATGAACCACCTTAATTTTTCTTAAGCAGGATCATCTTCTCCTTCTGTTTTAAAGTAACAGCTGAGATTAAGATGAATTGGGAGTTTGCTTGTATGTTCTGGTATAAATAAATGCACACTGACTAACGGCTGTCTGAAGTTTTTGTGCAGCTTAACATATAGCATCATGTTGGTGCTCAAAGAAACCCATGCTTTTCAGTGACCTCTGTGGCCTGTATTGTGTGTGACATGATGTTTTTCTATATTATGTAGCATTTAACCAAAGCACGTTGCTTTGGCTGTTAGTGTGCAGTTGTTTTTCTCAGACTGGAAAGTCCAAGAAACCCTATTTTCTCCACAGTTTTGCAAGTGCTTGAAACCAGCATAAGACAGTGTTGCCCCTTGTGGTTGCTCCCTCGCTTGTTCCTGTGCAAATGCTTGTGCAGCCAGATAGCAATTGGGTTGAAGACTGGTCTAGTTCTGATGAACTCTGAGAAACTTTCACTTTGTTTCAGCCAATGTCATGTCTTTGATTTTGTTCTCAGTTCAACTGCGCAAACTCTTCTGCCAGCACAAAGCAGAGGGTGGTAGAAGTGGCTGCATTCAGTGGTGGTTTATCCTTGACAGGTTTAAGGTTTCCGTGAAAATGTAGCGTTGTTAAATGCCTTAGTCCTTGCTTCACTGAAGTATATGCTTTGAGACCTTTCCCTGAATGCAGGAGAGTTTGGGAATTAAAAGCTAATTGTTGCTTTTCCCCTTTCTCTCCCATTCGGAAAATTTCATAATTTGTCACTTTTTGTTACAGAGAAATTAAATGGAAGAATGAAGCATCAGAAGGGGTCTCTTATGACCGTTCATGGGCTTGGGTTCATTTGGAGTGAACATGTGCTAGTAGAATGTAATATAACATTTCTTTTCAATTACAAAGTCCAGTTTGGCTTAAGACATGGTGCTTTATTGGAATAACGTTAGTTAGCTAAATGAGTTCATAGGAACAGCTGTCCTGGGTCAGATCAAAGGCCCGTCTAGCCCAATATTGAATCTGGCACTGGCCAGTTGCAGATGCAAAGTGCAAGAGTATAAGCAAATTAGATAAACAGTTGTGCTTCTCCCAGTAGACCTGGTTCCTTGGAGGAATGCTGCACCGTTCTGAGTGAAGCGCATGGGATTTCTGTTCTTCTGAGAGAATTTGGCATCTAGAAAGGCCAGGAACTGAGGTGAAAAGAAAATTGTCTCATTTCGTAAGTGTAAGAACAAGAGAAGATCCATCAACTTTTTGCTAACCAGCAGATGTGTGGGCACATTGGTTTCTTCTATATTCAGCACATGCTTTTCATGTTAAGGCTTTCTGAATGTAGGACGCAAGCTTGAAAATGCCAAATTCATGTGAACCTGAAAGACTATTTGCCTGGGTGTTTTCACTTGTTTTGTGAGGAACAGATATTTTTAATTTGTCTAAGCTTACTATTTTTTTCTGAGTGGTGTATGGGTTTTTTTGGTTTGTGGTATTGGGGATTTTTTTGGTCAGGATTTGTGGACTGTGTGACAGCTTTATATTTAATAGTGAACCACGTTCATCTTGTGATGAAAGTAGGCTTAAATTTGACTTGGATGTTTAAAAACAAATAATGCACACCCAAAGCCTACTGCATGTAGAAAACACAGTTGTCACCTGTGACTGTGTAGCACACTGGCATCAGATGACTGTGGGAGGACGTGTGTGTCTACATTACAGCAGGCTTGCACTCATTTTTGTTTTATTCACATGTATGTCTTACGGAAACGTAAGGAGTCAATACAGACTAGTTAGCATTAAGAAATTTATTTAGACCCTAAATGAGACAGGTGACCAACTATTTATACTGAGCCACTGTAAGGAGCTAAAGGAAAACAGTAGATCAGGGGAGAGTGAGTTGTTAAATTAATTGCATTTTGCATGTGATAGATGACTTTTCTCTTAAGTTGCAATACAGACTAAGGCGCTAGAGAGGGATGTATGTAACACAGTATTAGTCCAACCATACATGATAAGATCACAGTTCTACTTATTTTTCCAGCAGTATTGCTACACGGGTAGCATCCTCCTTCCTTCTCCTCAAATTTCTCCCTCTTCTTTCCTTCTGTTTCAGTATTGCTGTGTAATAGCTTCATAAGACAGATTAAGAACCTGGGGGGTGTAGAGATAATAATGACGCACTATGTGAATACTGAGTCTGGCACCTAGTAGCACCTTGATAGAAATAGAAAGCTGTGATCACAGTATTAAAATATGCTAACAAGCTGAAGGAGCTAATGGGCTGAATTTTTACAGTGCAGATGTTCATCCGGCACTTGTGCTGAATGCAGTAACAAATGTGTGGGGGCTGATGGTGATATTATTGTGTTCTTGGCAGCACAGTCCTCCAAAACAATCTTTCCTTTCTTTTATATTTTACCAAATTTTAGAATGTTCTTTTTTGTGGTCTAAGATAACAAATGTCAATGTATATAAACAAATGGGTATGACTAAGGCTGGTTGGGCTAGGGTTGTCTTTGTTCAAACAGAAGGTTCTGTGAGAATGAGGGCACTGCTGTATGTGATGGTGGGAATTGGTTTCTCATTTCTCGGATAGCTCATGCTCTACATCTCATACTAAATTTCAGATAGTTTTATTGTTGTTGGTTTTGAAACCTAGCTCATCTGGCCAGAATAAACCATATGCTTTGAGAAACTGTAGAGTCACAGTCTGATGTAAGGGTCGCCTCCCTGTGTTTTCCAGAGGAGAGTCAGTAGTCTCCTGGCAGACAGTCACATTGGCCTGTATTCCAGTCCAGTACCTCAGCCTGGCCACCCATCTCATGGTACTTCACATATTCAGTCTCTTCCTTCATGTTCAAAGCTTTGCAGCTAATGCCAAGAATGATAGTGCTATCTTGCAGAATCTTTCAGCTGTTTCAATAGGAAACAATCTTGACTTCCTTCCAGCAGATTCAGATATTCCAGAAGAAATTACCATTCGTACCTGTCAAAGATTTGCTAGACAATGTCGGAAATCATTATGTTGAAAACCTGCTCTTTTTTTTTCCCTCCCTGACAAGGGTACTGGCTTGTTTGTTTTAATTACCACGATGAAAGGTGCATGTGGCTTTTGTTTGTAATAAGCTGCAGCTCTCACTGTGAATACCTGTCACTTTTGATAGGCTATTACAACGTAGATGATCCGTCAGCTGGCTGGGAGTATTTGGGGCTGGTGGTGCTCCTCCCAGCAAATGCATTTACTGTGCTATATGACACAGGTTTCAAACCATGTCCCCTTTTGACAAGCCTATTATATAATGTAAGGGGAAAGGAAACTCCACTGATGTTAGAGAACTAGAGGAAGGACTGAAATGATAGGAAGAATGGAATACCTGGTGATCAGTGAATAGGTCTTGCCAACAATTCCAGGCTTGCTTGGCATCTCTGCCACAGACTTCCTGTGTAATCCTGAAGAAATCCTCATTGGTTTTCTTCCTTAATTTCTTTATTTATGAAACGGAGATAATGGATGTTCATCTACTTTGCAGAAGTAATAAAAGAAGATTAATTTTTTATGTGGTTGTGGAAACATGCAAAGAGATGTTAAGCTGTAATAACCTCAGAAAAGTGGGTATTATACTGGAAAAAATACAATTATAAGCTGACAGTGAGAATTTTTTAAAAGTTTAGAAAGTATGTGCTTTATGTTGTATATTAACATTAGCACATACTGTCCAATATTAATAAATTTATCTTTTGCGCTTGTATGTCAACATCTAAGAGCAAGGAAATGGATATGCTAAATAGTTTCTAAGCAGGTACATAAAAAGTCAATTTGCATTAGCTAGAGACAGAAAAATAGGAGTGGGTTTCATCAGTCAACTATAATTCCGCGATTGGAGCAGAATATGTTAAAAACGGTGAATGTAATGCAGTGTCATGATATTTGGTTGTGTGTTAGTGAAGTCTGAAGAGGAGTATCAGAAGGATTTAATCAAATGAGGTCAGCAGTCAACAGAATGATGGATGAAATTCAATCTTGATTAATGCAAAGTAATTCATACTGGAGGGGAAAGTATGTGCTATTAATACAGTTTATTGGATCCTAATTAATTGTGCAATTTAAGGAAAAGGACCAAAGCATCACTATGAAGGGCTGAATGAAGACCTCTTTAGAGAATATAGTTGTGGTCGGATAAAATATTTTGAATCAATAAAAATAGGATGTGAAATGTTATGATGCCATTACATAAATCAACGTTTTGCCTTTATCTAGAATGCTGTGTTCAAGTGTTGCTGCAGCACAGCAACATGCTGTGGATGTAGAAAACATAGGAAAACAGCAGAAAGAAGTTGTGAACAGACTTTGATATTAATGAAGACCAAAAAGTTTGGAATTGTTTACTTTTGAGAGTAGATAAAGAGTGGGGAAATAAAAAGGTACACAGAACTATGGGTGTTGAACAGAAGGTGGGTCAGGAACTTAGGCTGTGTCGTAAGGTTAGAAGATCGCTCAGTGCCATTCAAAGCTGATAAAAAATAATTTTTTTCATACATTCTGTCTTTAGGCTGTAGACCTCATTACCGTGCAGTGTTGCTGAGTCAAGAATTTAGCAATATTTAAAGAAAGGAAGCCTCTGAACACTGAGTCCACTTGTGTGTGATCTATCCAGAGAGGAATAGTTAGTGTATAAGGCTGAGGTTTCAGGCATTGAACTCATTTCTAACTGTAAGATTGGGTTGAGAGCTTGACAGGACATTTCCTCAGTCTTTTGGAGAACTGAACAACCTCATCCAGGAGGACAGTGCATAGGTTCCCATGTGTGGTGTGAAACTGAAGTCCATAGTAAGTGGCTTGGAACAGTGTTTGCGTGCAGCTATGATCAAAGTCCTTATGTGCAGTTTCCCTGACTTAAGTAATTACTGATATTGCATGTAACAGCCTTCCGTCATCTCTTAAAGTAGAGATCTGACTGTATATCTTTTTCATAGAAGGTGGCTAACTAGCGAGGCTGGCACAACGAGTTGCTCAGCAAGTGAAAACTGTGGTATCTCTGCCAGATGGTGCTGGATTACCTACTGCACACCAGGCTCTAGCCCTGGGAGGGCTGTTGAGTACCTCCTCAGCGCAGCAGAGCATGCTGATGGGAAGCGTGTGCTAGGAATTCCAGAGGAAGCTGGTTTTAGCAAGCAAGGTTTAGAATTAAATCTGTTGCAATATGGATTGGTATTTGATTCTTCGAAGCTTCCTACAGGCCTTCTGTCCATTAGTCTCGTGTAGTTAATAAACCAGACTTTCAGAAATGTCTACTCCTTAAGCATCATGTACTGAACTCCGTATGGAAATGTTCAACAGTAGTGGACAACATTTGCAGATCTTCTCTTCTTGCAGGAGGTGATAACAGTTTCTATGCTGATTGCAACACAAGCTGTCCATTAATTAGGACTTTCAGAGAGAAACGTGTGTAGGCTGTGAACATGCAGAGTGATGCAGAGAGGTGGGAAACAGATGTGTAGTCATATATGCACCAGCCAGCTATTACTCAGATACCATCCGTCTGCTAATTAGCGGCTGGAATGTTGAATAACATTGGTGTTTGTGCGATTGCTTGAGTGCAGTCCAGCATCTGGTTTTCACACTTGTCTTAATCTCTACACGGTACCATAACTTAACACGCTTCAATTAAAATCGTTTTGAAATGGAGGTAACTAGAACTTCCTTGTTACAACAGATTGATTTCTCGGTGTAGATTACTGTAAGCGTAAGGCCACCAGCTTTTCGTACGCTTGAAGGGAGAGCATTGGGTTAACACTAGAGACAAAACCTGACTCATCCCTTTTGCTTCCTGTCGTGCTAATGAACCCAGTGTGTGCCATGTCAACTTCAAACTAACCCCTTGACGATTCTCACTCTACCTCTTTCAGTGAAGAGTCAGCAAAGAGCAGCCAATTTCTGGACTGCCATAGCTGAGGGAAGTACGTGGTAATGTTACTTGTATGATGAACGGCTCCTCAGGAAAACTATCGCAATTTATCTGAAGTTAGTATTTTACTGTATTATCTCTAAGAATTTCAGGACAAAGTATTAGTATTTCCAGCTGCTAGAATAAAAATACATGCATGCATGCACACACATGTATATATATTCTAGAACAGTCTTTTTTTCTTCTCTCAAGTCTAGATCTGTGATACCTTTCAGCCCTGCCCATCATTATAGGAACAGGCGGTAACAGACAGCACAATTAGTGTTGCTCCACTGGGGTTGTAAGTTATCTACTACTGCATGCTGCGCTGTATTCCAGGTAAAAGGCACATCTGTAGATCAGAAAGAGCGACTCCAAATTTGCTGCCAGAATATAAACATGAAGATGATTTTTCTGATCCAGTTTCTGCATTTGTAAAAAGTTTCTCACACTTTCCTGAAACAACTTCCTTCTTTATCCATATGAAACAGCTTGTGAATTAGAAGGGCGCTTCTAATCTTCCAGGTAACTGGGGAAACAATCCTGCTTTCCCCCCTCCCCTTCTCCCCTTCCTTATCTTCTCTCCCCACAGAATGCTAAAACATTGTTTTTCCTCCCACAGTTGAAAGGTGTGTTTTGCAGAATACAGATGAGATATTTGTTGGCTAGGAAAAAATAAAGCGAAACAAGAGACGTCTTTCAAGTACAAATGGGGCTTTAGAGATCTCTGTTGGAAAGCCTAATTTCTGCATGAGCACAACTGTTTCTCCATATTGCCTGGAACACTTCAGTTACATACTTGGCCACACTTCCTATTATAGATTCTATAAAGACATAATTTGTCAAGCTAATAACTGTACAAAAATGTTTATGCACAATAAAAGTGGATTTCAGAGATCTTTAAGTTGCACCCACAGATAGAAAATTTTGCAGTACTTCACAATATACTGAGCTGGATTAGATGACAGTAGTAATAATAATTAGGATTCATTTCTCCATTCTGCAGGGCTAACTGAACTTAACTACTTGTTTGAACCATAGCAGTTAGATTTTTTTATTTTTTAGTATTTCTAATTTTTGGCCTTTCTAGTGAGGAAGCTGAAGTATTATTTCACTGTCAAGACCTTGCTTGCAGAGTGTGTTTTTCATGACACTGATGGTCTCTGACTTTTATAGACATTCTTTTCTTTAATTATGTCATATGTAAGCCATATTCAAAAGGTATGTTTGTCCCTGATTTAGGTGGCAGTTAAGTTACTTCAGGAGGTAGACACAAAAATATCTTTCTATATGTGACCATAGTAGGTAGCTATTTAAACTAAGGATTTAAGTAGACAGAATGTAATTACCCCCTTTGCAATACTAATACACAAGGGAAAAATGCCATAGGATTTTGTAATAGCGACAAGTGGTCAAGACGTTACATTTATGCTTTGCTAGTTTTACCAGCTGTGTCTCATTCCATTATTCATAAACACAGACAGACAGACACACACCTCTCTTCTGACTAATTATAGTCCTCGACCAGTGGGGGGAAAAAACCAACTCCAGAGGTGATTTTTCCAGAGAAAATCTGATTACAGAGTGGGGCCACCAACTGCTAGAAATCTGCAGATGTGAAACAGCTTTTTGAGATTTAAAAATCTGTGTTTATCACATGAATCTGAAAAAGAAATGCAGTTGTTGGGATTTTCTTAGTGGTTTGCTTATCTCAGTAAAAAAAAAAAAATCAGAAAAATACTTCAGATTTTCTGCCTTGTTGTGCATGAAGCTGCATCTATGCGTGATTCATAGTGATCAAACGTTACTCTGGGAGAAACAAGGTGAAGGCACAGGCACTGTTTGTTGGAAACCAGGGTTTTAAGTGTTACCTACAAATGGACAGGTATAGTTGATAATCCCACATTACTTGCATTCCTAAACCGTTGATCTTCAAAAAAACCCTGATATTCCACAGGGCATAATATTTCCACACTAATGGTGCATCACTCTGCAGTGTAGAGTACTGTACAGTGAAGTACAGTATTGTGAGGGAGAGCTTGCTGACTGTAAACACTGTGAAATTTAACTGAAATGAGAACAACTGTAAATACACAAGTGTTTGAAGATTGTAGCGTAGTGCTTGGTTTGGGGTTTGGGTTTTTTTTCCTTCTTTGGTAGAGGTCTGGGATAGAAGATGGTCTTTTAAAGGTACCTGAATGTAAATGGGAGCAAGTATCTAATCCTTTCAGTTGCAGAGGTATTTCTTTTCCATGTGATTGAATCACTTGGCCTCCTGAAGGCATCGGTCCTGGTCTCTGAATCCTACCCCTGGCCTATGAATCTTGTCAATATTTTTTTTAAAAACAGGAATCAAAGCAACATCTTGACTTTGTAGCCTCTGTTTGATTCCTACACAGGCCGTTTGCTGGGCCTGCCAGCCTTTGGCAGCCATTGAAAGGAGGTATGGATAAAACATATTGTATTTCACGGACGTGAAGCCCTCACCTTGCACTACAGTTTTACACAATATTTCCACTGCTTATAGGAGTAATTGTATTCTGACAGAGCTTTTCATTTGTTACATTACATGTTTATTGTGTACACGGCTTGGAGGAAGTCCCCTTAGCTGACCTCGAAAGACTTGTGACTTCCACAGAATACTACATGGATATATTAAAACAGTGACAATCCTTAGAAAAAGCAGCTGGGCCTTTTAGGTGTGTCCACGAAGGATGGAGACACAGGGATAATACTAGTCTGTGAGCAAACAGATCGGGTGAGATTTGGTAGAGATTTTGGTAGAGACTGGAAGATGGGTAATTCGCAGTAGGCAGAGCAAGGCTGCCTGACGAGTCAGTCGCTGGGAGGAAAGCAGGAGGTGTGGCAGGCTGTGGGAAGAAAAAGTTGCTGGATTTCCCAAAGACATTGCCCTGCCTTGCGTAGCTATCGCTGTCCGAAACTCGCTGCGTGCGCACGTGTTCCCAGCTGCCCTTCCTGCTGGTTGCCTTGAATTCAGTTTACTATAACTCCCTGGGATTTTTGGTTCCTACTATTTCCTCGGGAATCGTGTAGGTAAAACTTAACAGTCAGACCTGGGGTTCATGGTGCTGGGTTTGCAATCAGCTGCTCTGTGTGTGCGTCTAAATAGCAAGGATGTTGCTCCAGGTGGAGCACTGCAGATTCTCCTTTATTCAGATACAGGGTATTTAGAGCACCTGATTGTACTTGCTGTGTTTTCATGAAGAAAACAAGAAGCAATAATTGCTCATTTTAAAGACCAGTAAAAGCAATTGGGAAGTTAAGTGGTACGGATTAGGGTCCTAATTGCTCATATACGGTGTCTCAGCTCAGGTTAGTGGTGAAAACAGACCTCATTCTTTCTTACTTGGCTTCATTCCTTTCACTCCTAAATTAGACAGTGATTAAAAAGATCTATAACTGGAGTTGTCTGGAGCCCTTTGATGGGGCTGGATGGGAAGCACTGTGCGCTGAAATTATATGCATTGTGAACTGAGTCCAAAGGAGCTTTGTTGATTTAGCCCTGCTGGATATCTAATTATTCATCTTGTCTGTAACTTTCATAGGTACTCAATGTAGAGAATATTCATAAATTAAGAAAGAAAATAAAAAAAAAAA
>VZTL01033051.1:22426-76329 GCA_013400535.1 Scopus umbretta
AAAAAAAAAAAAAGAAAGTGTTCGAGGCATTGAGCATTTCAGACCTATGGTTGACTGGCAAATTAAATCTGAGGGACCTGGCAATGTGTGCGTGGCTCCGGCTTAGCTGCAGCTCTGTTGGCCATGCTGATGGGCCTGAGGAAGAGCAAAAAGAGAATGTAGAGGTTATTGCCACCATTGGTAGTGGCGAGGGTTAAATAGCATGAATGTGGAGGAAGATGTGCTATAATAATATTTGTGTTTGTAGTGTAACTTGCTTCATGTCTTCAGTTACTTCAGCAAATCTAGTACAAGGGGTTATTACTTTCCATATTAATTTCAAAAGAAGTTGAGAACTAACTGCACGGAACACATCCAGGTAGGCCTTTTTACTGTGGACATACAGAGTAGCCAAATTGATACCTGGTAGCATAAAGGGGGCTCTTCTAAAATGTTTTTTTGATGTAGTTAATACATGTCACAGCAAACCTATATATTGGATAAGCTTTAGTAAATTCCAGTTTGGGAGAGAAGGATGTAAGGAGTTGCTGATTGTAGGATAACACTACAGGATCTCTTCGTGAACAGATACACTGACAACTCGAACTGATGCTGAAAATAAACACATTGAAAACAAACAGTATGGTGATACCAGCTGTGAGTTGAGTTCATGCTTGTAAGTAGACTCACTTACTGAGTTTAGACTCAGTAAATTGCTTTCCTCTCATTCAGTCATACCCACTGTTTCAGCTGCGCATTGCTGAGAAAAGCAGTGAAAGGGGCTTGTTAGATCCAGCTTCATCTCCCTTCGTTTCAGTAGCCGCCAAGGCTGGAACTAGCCAGTGGTTGCCCCTCATTCCTCTTGCTTCCTGCCGTCTTTTGATGTTTTGCCTCCTGTAATCCTTCTAACCAAATCAATCCACTTCCTTCTGTTCAAGTACAGGTGTTGTGATGTCCACTGACATCTGGAACTTTGACAGCTTTGAGCTTCCTCACTTTCATTCAGGTGGTTGGAGAGGGACAACAAACCGGCAGGGCAGATACAAGGTGTCTAAAACTTCAGGTTCAGATGCAAGAATCAAGTTCAGTGACATAGTCCAGTCTAACAGTTTTACTTCTGCTCTCTGTGGCAAAAGATATTAGAATAAAATGAACAAAGAAGTATTCAGTGGTGTATCTGCTAGACTTTTGTCCTGCCCTGTGTGGTACGCCAGGTTTTCAGCCATGGGAAGTTTAATGAAAAAAACGACTTGTCAGTTTGCTCCCCTTCTCCCCCTTCTCCCCGCTCTGCTGGTCTTTGAAATTGTTTCCCCTGGCTGCTGTAGGAGGGGTTTTCAGGAACCAGTTCAGGGTCAAAGTCTGGATTTTATAGATCCATGTCAGGTCATGGGCTACTCCGCATGAATGCGGCACTGTCTAATGAGCAGTTCCAGGTTAAAAAGATTTATATCTTTATAAGCCTATTTATATTATTTAAACTTATTTATATTATCTCCCCAGTAAGAGGTATTCTCCACAGTATGCTGGAAGGGGCTGTGTTTACTGAAGAGCTCTATAGAGCTAGAACTTTGCTTAAAAAATACCCGCTTTATCATGAAGAGCTATTTTCTGGAAGCTTAAGAAGTTTTTTTGGAGAAGGTCGTTTGGGTCTGCATTAACTTGAGCTGAGTTCTACAGATTTTTTTTCACAAAACATAATATAAACTTTGTACATTCCCAGTGATAAGTCAAATGTTACAGCAAGCTGAAGGAGGGATTTGTACTCTGGGAAATGAAGCTCAGCAGAAGCTTGGTGTGTTGTTATAGGTCTTCTCAGAAACGGGGTTCGTTCAGCATGTTTAGTTAAATTCTCCAGGGCAGCACTTATTCTTAGAAATAGATATTAATTAAACTGCTAAGTTGAAAAGGGCATGAGAGGAAAATAGGGGGAAAAAAAACCCAAGTAATTTTAGAGTGTCAGATGAAGTTCATTTACGCAAAAGGACGACAAATCAAGATAAACTAAATACTGCTACAAACAAACTAATAAACTAATTTTAATTAAAATTAAACTATTTCCTAACATTAGTGCTTCATGCTAGCATGTGGTATATTTGCTATAATATTTAATATTAAATATTCATTAATGTCAAGCTATTAAATAATTATTAAAATCCACTGTTGAATGAAGCCACATGGATCTTCAAAAGCAGGTTTTAGACTTTTTTCCCTAATTCTGATGAAATAGTAGATGTTGCTCTCCCAAGTTTCTCATAAAACTAATTTTTGTATGTAAAACTTTTTGCTTTTATATGCAGCTGGATTTAGGTCCTCTTCATTGCTCATGAAGAACTGAATTTGTACTTCCTACACCCTGTCTATATCAGAGTGTTCCGGTTCAGTAGGTTTTAGTCATTCGGTCCAGAAAAAAAACCTGGGAATTGGTTTCTTTGAATTCTTCTTAACGATTTGCCATAAAATGAGCACAATCGATTTCTTCCTTTGTTCTTTTCTTGGAAAACTCCATTGCGTCTATGTTGTTTGGATTTCATTTCTCTCTCTAGATCTGCCTCCTTCAGGTGTTTACAAGGAGATAACGGCATGGTATTTTTTTCTAAGTCGACCTAGCAGAGACTAGTTTTGCTGCCTGAGAAAAGTGTCATCTTTCACCTGTTGTAAGTGTAGCTGCACTTCAGTATTTACAGGTTACATTTTCTTCTGTGGATTTTTTCATTAGTGGCTGTAACAAGGCCAAATGCACACTTATTTTAGAATGAAACTTTACTTTTGGACGTGTGTGCTGGGAAAAACCCAATGTATGCTTTTGCAAAAAAAGAATGGTTGTAGTGAAACTGATCTTCTCCCCAAGAATCTTCCATGTGCCCCAAAATTATTGTTGGATCTGGCTTGTCTGAGTGCTCAGGTTTTATTGCTTGTTTGAGTCCTCAGGTTTGGACCTATATTCTACCTCTTTATTGTTTAACAAAGAAAATTCTGGTCAGGTAAGCATTTGTCAAAGTGACCTATGATAGGACCTCGTAAAAAAGGTTGGTTTTTAAGGCTGTGTGTTTTCTGAGCTAAACAGGAAGGCTAAAAACTTCTTGATTAGGATTTTGAAGCCTGTATTGACATATTGGTATCCAAATGACCTGAAGTGGTAAATTCTGAGATGTTCATCATGTAGCAATGAAAACTTTTTCATATTGGAGGTGTGATTATGATCTATAGAATTAGTGCAACAGTGCTAGTTTGGATGTAAAGTTCTTTGATGGAAATAGAAATCTGTCCAGTTTGGTCGTTGCATCCCTTGTTTTCATTGGATCATGCATGTGTTCCAACTATTTTCAAAAGTACTGAGCATCTTCAGATTGCATGATGTCTTCTTGGTGCCTGGGAAAGTGGTCTTCAATCTCCTGCATCTGTGACAACTCACCTGTCTTCCACCAACGATTGTCCAGTTGTACAAGATCTAACACCTTTTCTCTTGGAAAGGAAACAAAGAGCAAATACTAAATAAGAAACTTTCTGGTTTAGTTTTGGAAGTGTCTCTTTGGGAAAGCCATCGTGCAAACAGTTTCCTCCAACCTAAAGTATAGGGGTTGGAGGAAGATTACAGGGAGGCATGTTGAAAAACAAGAAAACATAGCTGGCTCTTCAAGAGTTGCTGCCGTCCACTTTTGTTAATGATCAGAGCCAGCAATAAACAAAACTATACAGAAGGGTAATCAAAGGCAAAAAAGCCCAGCAGCTCCTGAAGTAAATTTAAAAAGCCAGGGAGCAAGAGTTCCCTATTACCAAGAGGGCCTTCCAGCATACGGTGATCCATTAGTGTGCTTATCCATCAGAACTGCTTACCAGACCAAAACCTCCTCCCAAATACCAGCAGCAGCATAGAAAACTCCCAAACCCAAGCCTGTGGAAGCAGAAGCTGATGATGGAAAAAGCCACTTGATGTGAAAGAGCAAAGGATAGTGCTCGACTTTTATCTGGTAGGACGTTACACTGAGTGCCCAGTTTTTGTATAACTGAAGAGTTTTTGCATAAGGGACTTCTAATTTAGCATCTTCCAGGAAATCTGCATTTATTTTTTTTTCATTTTAGTTAAATTCCTTGTACACTGACGCACATATTCCTGGAAAATGTCAACATCAGCAAGCAGGTTACCGGGTAAATTTTGTTGACAAGTGCCAGTGAATGACCAAAGAAGGAAATATGTAAAATGTGGAAAATGAGAATGGGAGGCTGATCTGCTAGCAGAGAACAGAATTAAAGGAGAAAGATTTGAGACAATTGAGAGAGAAAAACAAGATGTCCTTAAAATGTAAAGGTAACTAACTCAATGCCTTTATTAGGTAGAAAATGTATATTAATATGGAATAAGCTTCAGGAGTGCAAAAATTGGTTTTGGACACTTAGTGTGTCTTACAGGCTCTGTTAGCAACAGCCAGCGGTTTGGTTGGTTGTTTTAGCTTTACATGATAATTGATATATTTGTGTCACAGTATGTTTCTGATAGACTAGTACTTAAACACTTAGGCTGTATAGTCTAAGGATCTGCACTGTAATGTGTACCTTGCCCATCAAAGACTCCCAGGGATCTCAATGTCTCTTTTCCCTGTTTTATGTGCATATATGTACGTGAACACATCTATGCACATATTAAATGTATTGTGTTAGGATTTTATAACACATATGTACAAGAAAAGTCATATTAACATAACACTATATAATATAGTTATATTTTTAAATTAATATGTGATGATATAAATGTCATATCATACAATAAGTTTTACTGTATCCAACACCATAGATGAAAACTTAATTGACAGGTGTATTCTCAACACTGTAAGACAGTCGTAACCCCACTTTTCAATTTCATGAAATGATGGCTGTGTGCATAGTAATAAGTAATAGATCAGTCTTTATATTTCTTTCTGCTCAGAGGAATTTAAAACATGGAATAGAATTGTGATAGCATACTATTTTTTCGGGATGATTAAAGCTTTTATTAATATCCAGAATTTTTAGATGCTACAGCAGAAAATGTTATAATTGAACTTCTTGAACAATTTATGTCTAATTATAAAGAACACTGTGTAAGCAGAATTTGATACTTTTTTGGAAGTAGAGGTTAAGGTTAAGCAGGAAGGAAAACTGGGTAATGAATTTTCTGAGGGGAAGAACAGATAAGTGGTACATAAATATAACTTCCCCAGACACAGACTTTGTATTGGACTACCTGACCTTAAGCTAAAATTAAGCAAATTTTTGGCTGTCACTGTGCAAGATCAGAAGAGAATCCTGTTCAGAATTGGCAGCTGTCTAATAATTACGCTGTGGCTGTTCAACACAGTCTGCTGCTGGAAAAAGGTATCGCATTTGGCATCTGTTTGTTGAAGTCAGTATCGCTTTATCTAGATTACAATATAGACTCCTTTCTTGTTAATAGTGTTTGTACTGTTGCAACTTGGATTTCTCCAGCTCTTTAAGACCTGGGGAATGCCCTCCCTAGTGAGATGAGATGAGTCTTCAATAGATGACTGACTTTCTGTTCTGCAAGAACAGCAAAAGCCGAGTAAGAAAAAAGAATAGCCCAGATAACTTTCTGTTACTTCTCTGTTCAGAAAAGCGAGAAGACTCCTTGTCTCTGCTTTGAAGTACAGAGATCAGACTATTGCCAAAAGCTCCCCTTTCCCTATCAAAACTGCTTTAACTTATATGACTTTAATACAAAATCAGCTAGCAAGATAGAACAATTTTAAGGTATGTCTGGAGTTTCTCTTCGAAGATGAGCCTTTGATAGTCACTGGCATTTGTAGAAGACTGCATATAAGGAAGATGGGGGGGACTCCTTTTATGCTTAGTATATATTAATTTATGGGATACCTACATTTACTGAAATATGTGAGAAAAGTACAAAAAGCAAGTTCTGCAATCCAGAGGTTTTTGTTGGTTTGTTTGGTTTTTTTTTTTGGGGGGGGGGGGGGTTTGTTTTTGATTTTTTTTTTTTTTTTTAGTAAGCACTTTGGCTCTACTTGAGTTTCCTGCACCTGGTTGTAAAACAATAGACAATACAACTTGGACTCCATAATACAACCTTCCAAAATTTTGAAGTGTGTTAAAAATAACTTACTAGTAAGCCAGAACAAGATTAACATGTTCTTGCTGTTATTTTTCCCCAACATAGGCTGGAAAATTCTGTGCAGATGAGTAGTTTAAAAGGTGATACCCTGTCTTCGGTTTCATTGAAATGTTGGTTTTAACAATCCTTTATCAAGTTACTTCCTTCCAGATGGAGGACTCCTGCACATGCTTTTTTCTCCCATTCCCGCTCCTCCTCCTCCTTTCCAGCTTCAGAAACTACAGCTTTTAAAGGGTTAGGGAAGCTTCCCATTTAAAGAGGTTGGGCACTTGGGGCTTCAGGTCAGGGGCATGATGGGGGCTGCAAGCAGCACCCTGCCATGGTTTGTTCCCTCTTGTGGCATTGCTCCCAGCCCAAGCTGCCCCGGGCAGTGAGGGTATAGGTTAAGGATCACTTTGTGCTCTTCCACAACGTTCGTGACATTATGCAAACAGCTATATCAAGAATTTGTTTATTGATCTCACTTTTTAAAAGAAGAAATGTTAGGAAAAAACCTGACAGCACAAGGGGGAAAAAAAGGCAGAAAGAAGAATTTTGGGTCCTATGAGATAAGTGTCGAACACTGCTGCTTTGCAGAGAGCACAGGAACACCAGCTGGCAAGGCATTTATTTTTGCTTCAGAATGTATTTGAGCAGTAAACAATTTAATAAATTTTCCTTTTTAGTCGTTTGCAAGCCTTTTGCAGAAGACAGCTATAAATTGTGTTAAAAAGACATGTATAATTCTGTCTCTGGTATGCATCAAAATTTTTGTTGTTTAGAGACTTCAGTGCTTTTTTTGTGGGCCTAATAGTAGTACTGACCCCTTAAAACAGAAAGGCTTAATATCTGTGGGTGAGAAAGTAGGTTATATTAACCATCTCAAGTAAATCTCCACTCTTTGCTGTTTGAGTTCGGAGAAATCTACTACTTCCAGACTGAGAAAGTGTCTTCTGAGAGAAATGTCTTTTGGAAAAAGTGTCTTTTGGGAAGTATCTTTTAGGGCTCCCCAGTACAAGAGAGATCTGGAGCTACTGGAGAGAGTCCTGTAAAGGACTGCAAAGATGATGGAAGGATTGGAGCGTCTCTCCTATGAGGAAAGGCTGGGAGAGCTGGGGATGCTCAGCCTGGAGAAGAGAAGGCTCAGGGGGGATCTCATCAATGTATATAAATACATTGAAGGAAGGGTGTACAGAAGACAGAGCCAGGCTTTTTCCAGTGGTTCCCAGTGACAGGACCAGAGGCAAAGGGCATAGCCTGAAACATAGGAGATTCCCTCTGAACATCAGGAAACACTTTTCCACTGTAAGGGTGGCCAAGCACTGGCACAGGTTGCCCTGGGAGGCTGTGGAGTCTCCATCCTTGGAGATATTCAAAAGCTACCTTGGCATGGTCCAGGCCACTGGCTCTGGGTGGCCCTGCTTGAGCAGGGGGGTTGGACCAGAAGACCTCCAGAGATCCCTTCCAACCTCAACCACTCTGTGATTCCAGGAAGATATGCCGTATTTTTAAAGACGTTTCATATACTGATTTACCTCTCTCCTTTTTCATCTTCCTGTCCTGGAGATTGGCCTTATTTGAAGCAGTTGATTGCAAGCCAATCTAAACCTTTAGTCTAGACAGATAAAACTGTTATTTGCAGCTTATCTCACTTGCAATCATGGCAATTCCACAGGTGCATAGAGCAAGTTCGTACTGGATTTATTTTGCCTTCCCTTTTGGCTTGTGCCTGATTTACCTATGCAGACTGTCCACTGATGGCTGAAACAGGTGAATCAGCGTGTTTATACAACATAACATCAGAAGATGTGTCCGTGTTGATGCAGTCATGATTGCTGAGATATCCCAGCTAACTTTTTGAGTATCAGAAGTGTGATCGTATCAGTCTATGAAAATACCATGCTGATGTGGATAAGTAAGTCCAAGATAATTCATTGCTCACATATGTTACTACACTGTCCTGTGTAAGCCAGCCCTAAAGCTGTTGTTCTGGAGCCTGATTATCTGCCCTTATTTTATTTCAGCATAGTATTCAGTCCCCCAGGATGTAGCATGGGACATATTTGAACATTTTTGCTGCTCCTAAACTGAAATAGAAAAAAATGACAGTGTTTGTCCTGATAAACCATACCTTAACTGGCCCTAAGGATGGTTTCCCTCAATCAAACCCGAGTTCTATTATTTAAAGAAAAAAAATAATTTTAATGGAAATTGGAAGGAGTTTTCATTTTGTTCCAGCAGAGTTCTTAATTCTCCTGACAAAAATAGGAGCAATTTTTCATCTGTCAGTAACACTCCTCTCCATTCTGCCTGAATCTGGAAGTAGCAGCCTTGTGCATCATCTTGTTTACTCCTCTTAGTTGAAAAGTGTTATAAATTCAATATCAGGTTAGACAGACACATTTGTTTATAAAACCTGTGAGGCTGTTAGGACACCAGTTTTCCAAGCTGTTTATAAATAGCAGTATTTTAGGCTGGGGTAGAGGGGTGAATGGGGAAGCTTCAGAGGGAGAAAGCGAAAAGCTGTGACCCAGGGCAGCATTCATGCATGAAATTAGATATTGTACAGTGGACGTTCTTATTTTGGCTAATGTAGCCTCAGGCAGACAATTCTCTTGCTGCATCCTTGAAAGATTTTTTTTTCCCCTCTCTTTTTAACCTTGTACATTAATTATTGCTTTGCAGTTTCTGAACAGTAAATTGGTCATTTTATAGAGAGGAAAGTGCATATTCATGTACTTCAGAAACAGCGAGTGAATGCATGCTTTTTCCACTGGCATCACTGTAGCCAGAGTAGTTTCCTGTAGCCTGGCTGCATTTTCCTCAAGAATTTGTGCACCTTCTAAATGTTGTCCTGATATTGAAGGACAGGACTGTATATTTTGGGATTTTGCTCTTTTGATTTTTTTTTGGTTGTTGTTCATATTTTCTTCACTTTTCATTTATTAATAGCTTTGATTTTTCTAGTGGAAGTATGGGGGGATTCATCAGTGCATGCAAATGTTCAATGAAAATTAATGGGAGCAAAAAGTACATTTAATTGCCAGCAAAAGCTACCTTTAGAAATTTGCTACTCTTAGAAATATCCCGAGTTTTGTGTAAAAGCAAGGAAACAAATAAACATCTTGGTAAGAAAACATCTGCAAGAAGGGCAGTAAAATCAATCAGTAATACCTGTTAGAAGACACTAATTTATTCCCAGGAATGGTTAGGTTAGTTGAGTGTTAGGGCACTGAGCTGGAAAGCTTCGTAGAGTAAAATTTAAATATGCATTTATGAAAATATTCTCTGAATTCACTCTTGATTCTCTAAGTTTACTATTTAAAATACATAAAACAAAGACCAGTTTAGAAAACAAAACCTCTCTGTATTTCTCTTAATACAAGAATTTTCTGATGCAGAATTGGGATTCCTGTTCAGTCTTACCAGAGTACAAATTACATTTAGGTTTCAAAACAAGTTAAATGGGTTTTTCAACCCCAAGCTAGTTTTCAGTGGTCTGGAAACTGTTTGTCATCCTCTGAGGAGGTTAACCAAGGATGAAGAGAACTCGTAGCCAGTGTGCCATGCCAGGAATGCCTGGGCTGCATTGGGTGGTCCTGGATTTGGGTGCTGGTGGTATGATGTTTAGGATGTGCTCCTGGACTGTTATTTTGGGGAAAAAAGAAAAAAAAAATTAAAAAAAAAAAAATTGGTCCTTGGAAGCAGGCAGTGCAATGGATAAGTCAATCCCAAAGTGTCTACCTAATGTTATTTTGAAGCTTCAGGGGGAAAAAACCCCTTAGTTTTGTATTTCTGTCAGTACAGTAATGATAATATTGCCAGTCTGTCTGAAGTTCTGCAGAAAGCCATCTGATTTACTCTTTGAAGTACCTGGGGTTTGTGTTGCTGTTTGTAGTACTTGCATCTCATGACAGCTGATGGTGTTGCATCCTTTGGTCATGGTAACTGTTTCACATTGCAAGTGAAGGTCTCTGCTCTGCTGTTTTGATAGGTATTTACTAGGGCTGCTGTAAAATAGGTATTAAAATCCTATATGATAAAATGGGGATTATTGCCTGTCTAAAGCAAGCTCTATTCATTGTGTTTCACTGTATTTCAATGAAATGTTTAACTTGAATTCCAGAAGAGCATGTAGCACTTAAATTAAGTCTCTTGTTCATCCTTTTGAGTTACGTATTCTGGGCCTTTTAAAAAATTCATTTTAAATAAAGGTAGTTACTATGCAAATTACTGAAACACAAAAGTAAATCTTGTAGCTGTCTGTAATTTAGGCCAGGAGAAAAATGATTAGTGCTGCTTAGAAGTGCTGACAATTTCTGTTTGTCTGAAATTAAGTCTTCTTTAAACTTTTAATTTTTCTTGGCAAAAAAACTCCTACAGATTTCAGACCTCTTTTGGATAACTCTTACTAGTTTTAAACTGAACTTTTAAAATAACGTCCACTTTATTTTTCACTTTTTTTGTAAAAGCATGAAGATTTTGATGGGAAAATTTGTGATCTTTACCCAGAACTAGCTGCAAGGAAGATATTAATTACAACATGTAGAAATACCTACTTCGCAGTGGATATCTTCTTCACTACAGGTAGATCTGGTCACAGTGACAGCCTTGACAGCTGTTGTAATTGTTCTAGGAAAGGTAAGAATGAAAATTTCTGATGTCACCATATAGACAAGAAGAAGGAAGCCTGCAAGAGGGGAGAAGATTGAGGAATTCTGATAACTCTGACTTGAAGAGTTCCATTTTTTAATTTTGGTCTCTTTTTCTGCTATAAAATCTATCCAATTACTGTTCAGTTTGTGAGTAGATACCTCCTCAGGGGTGGATTTTGGCACGATATTCCTCCCTTATTATAAATACTGACATCACGCTAATCTATGAAAATCACCGCTCAATCAATCTGAGCATCTGTGGTTGATTAAACAAAACACGTAGGTGTGAAAGCATTTGCATCTCGCATGCCCTGTTGGATCTGGCAAAGGCTGAGGGGAGTGTAAAGGCGCAGGGAGAGATTTGTCACTGCGATGCCTGCGTGGCAATTTGGAGATCTAATTGCGACGGGCGCAGAGATGCCTGTGTGGGTGGAGTTGCTGGTAGAAGTGGAGATCGGAGAAGCTGTGCTTCAGCCCAGCTGCTTGAAGACATGAATCCGGCTCACTCAGACCTGTTTCTGTGGCTGCAGTAATGGTAAAGCTTGAATCTGTGAGGTTGCAGCTCACTGGGATGTGCTGGGGGATCCTGCAGTCACACCTGTAGCCATCCCTGCAGGTACCGCTGACTGCCAGGGAAGCCTCGGGATGGCCACGCTCCTGCAGCCGGTGGCCAGAGAGCTGGGTGGCACTCGGGGGGACCAAGCAAGGTGGCAAATGGGAAGCACCTTCAAGGAGGTCTGTAGGAGACAGCAAAAACGGGATAGCTGAACCCTGCCATCCCTCAGGCTTTTATGTAATCCAAATGTGGCAACTCTCACCATTGCTTTTTTCCCAGGTTTGCCTGTTTATTCTCTCCTTCTTCCGTCCCTTCTACGTCTCCCATATAATTTTTAGTGCATTCTGGGCCTGACCACGAAGAAGCAGGGTAATGAATAATAGACGAAATAGTTTGTGTTGGGTGAGGAGAGTAGGGGGGAGGTGGACTTGCCGATAACTGATCAGACATCTTATAATCGTAGTTCGACTTTTGTTCACTGCACAGTGATAACAGTGCTCAGACAAGGACAGGAAGAACCAAATTGGTCCGTCTCAGTGAATCTCATTGTGAATGAAGTCGGTGGCATCAGCAGGTGAGCAACAGAGAGCCCCTGGGTCACTGCTTGGGAGTTCCTCTGAGTCCGCTCTGCTCGGCTTACACAAGAGCAGCTCCCACAGGGGTGGTAATGATCAGCCAGGTTATGGACCTGCTGCCCACCCGCCTCCTCTTTGTGGAAACACTTCTGTCTGTGTGATGGAAAATCACTGAGAATAAATTACAGTAGACCCTTGACTCTGCAGTGAAGAAATGTTCCTTAAAGTAAATACACAACTTAATGAAACCAAGAAAAACAGTTATTTAAAGAGACACTACTCTGTGAAACTGCAGATTTCCCAACGATGAGTCACAGAGATCTAAGGTAGCTGAGGCATAGCGCATCTTCAGTTGGGGAGAGATGTCAGCTCTCTACAACAGCAGGATATTTAATTGAGGTTTACAGGTTTTGAGTCTGTCAGGCTGAAGAAGTGTTAAGAGTGAAGTCGGTCCATTGAGGAAAGCCGGTGTGGTGCTGTGGGGCTGGCAGACAGAGATCTGATGATCCTCAGAATGGTGGTGTTCACCTAGGTGTGGTGCATCGCTTTCTGATAATTTGGCACTCAAATAGGAAATGTGTTTTCAAAACTCGAAGTCTGTTTGAGCTACAGTTCCTTTTAAAATAGAAACACTTTTTTTTTTTTTTTTTTTTCTGTAAGAGCAGGTAAATATAACTCAGTTGTGTGATTACATGCAGAACTGCAATCCTCCTTCTAAACCTACAATGGCAATGTGAAATTCTAGTGTGAAAATCACATAGAGTACAAGAAGCGCAAGTAATTCACTTATTGTACAAAAACTCAGATAGTGTTACTAAAAAATGGGTTATTGGCTTTGAACTCTGGACTTTGGGCAAGAAGGATATGTATTGCTGTCCTGTTGCCTTTCTGTGGATGATGATCTTTGCTTTCTACTAGAACATGTGGTTTAAGATGTCACTGGCCATTAGATTTTGGTGCGTGTTGGACTGGTCTGGATTGAAGTTGCTTATGCAAAAGCATTGCTAACTTTCTGATTTTGTTCCTGTCTCATAGTATTTGCTTCTTTCCTACTGGGAAGCCTGTCTACTAGCATCAAGGGATTTCCTGAGGATTTCAGCTCTCAGGTTTGAGGAGTGCCTTCCTAACATTCCTGAAAAAATTATGCTTAGGAGCTGTAAGTGCTCAGAAGTTAGAAGAAAATAAAATGTTGACGTCCATTCTTTGTTAAAAGAAACCCCCGTTTTTATGCCAAATTTGACATTTTATGGTACCTGACTCATATTTTTGAATGCTTGGTGTTAGCAGTGCTGTAATGAGTAGAACATATGGACACTGCTACCACAAGCTTGCCCAGCGTTAGTATCTTGGCAGCAAATACCTTTTATGTATTTGGTCTTCAGGTCAGGTTGAAGTGTTAACTTCTTTGCTGTAACAGTAAGAGTGCCAGCTGGGCTGATGGCTTTGCGGTGTGGACACTGGTACAGGATGCATAGAGGTGAGATCTCATGCAGGCTGTTCAAAAGCTATCCACTTGCAACAGTTTTAACACTGTTCAAACCAATGCTGATACAGGATATATTCAGGTTTTTGCCTCTCTCTTTTAATTCTTAAGAACATTTGGATCTCAGTGGTTCATCACTTTTTTTTCCAGCTACATGGCCAGAAATTTTGTATGGCTAAACGCAGAATAATTAAGGTTCATCCATCATTTATTTAACTCCAATTTTATTGTTCTTTAAATATGCTTCTCTAGATTTCATTATGGTGGCAGGTACCAGCAGTGCACTGGCCACTGTGCAGCGGCAAAGTTGCCAGAGAATGAATGGGCCAGTGTCTCCATGGCTGGCTGGTTTACACTCCTCTTACAGGGTCACTTGTACTCTTTTTTCCTTAATTTCCTTATTCTCCTGAGACTGCTATGCTGAGAATATCACTTAATCTGTAATGGAGAGATTATAAGGACCCAGAATCACAGCTGTTAGGAACTCTGGCCATTTGGGGTGGATGACGCAAGTTCCACATTGGCAGTCAAGGCACCCGCACCCTTTTCTTCTTTGTGATGAGGAGAGTTGCACATGTGTGTACGTGTGTTTATATATGCACACCCCTATATATAGTGAAAAATTGCATTTTGCTTAATTGTATTGTTCTGCATTATTCACCCATTACCTAACAGCTCTCTCACACAGAGGTGATGGCTTTTTGTCCTCCACTTCCTTTTATAGCCAGCTCTGCCTTGATTTGCAAAAGTGACATGGGTGAGAATGTCATGATGTTCCTTCGTGATGCCTCTCCCGACGCCTCTCCTGACTCTTACTGACAGATATATAGTGTAAGCTCTGCTTCTTCATTTACTGTGGATCATGTTGGCAGTGAGATCAAAGAGGAGGAATCTTGGGAGATGCCAGACAGTTTTTAACTGGCTTCTTACAAAAGCCAAGGGTGTTTTTTATTATATATACATAAGAATCAAATACTTTTTGTTCCTCCTATCAACAGCTCCTTCAGTCCTCCTCTGGCACTGCAGAAAATTCTTGAGTTTGCCGGGTTACCATGAACGATGTTTGTGAATATCTTTTTAATACATATTTTATTAAACACTATTATTTCCTCTTTTTCCTTAGTTGAGCAAATACCTTCATCATCCCATCCTAGTCCCTCTGCCAAAAACGTTTATAGCAGTTCCCACTGGTGACAGCCAACTTGATCAATCACAGACTGCCCTGCTGCTGAACTCCACTAACAAGCCGTTTAGAACTACAACCAACTTTTTTTTCTCCTTTTTTTCATTTTATGGCTGATCTCAAATGATATTTGCCTTGCTTTGCACAGGCTCCAGAGGATAATTTTCAGAAACCTATTTGGTTTTGAGGTTTTGCTTAGTGTTTGGAAATATGTTAAGGTATGCAAAATTGCATCTATTTGTACTCCTGTGCCGTATCTGTTTGCACGCAGGCTGGCTTGTATCAGGCCGCTGGATCAGGATGTGCAAGTGTTGGTCAAACAATGGCCAGACAAAAGTTGAAGGGATGCCCAAGTGATTTCCACTAGAGCAGTTTCATTCATAAGCTTTTGTTCTTGTTTATTTTCTACCAGAAAACAAACTTTCAGTGCCTAGGAATATGGGCTGTGTCATTTTCCTTTTGTGTGTATCTGTATTTTTAGTAAAAGGAAAACTTGGTACAAAGGTCTTGGTACATGAACTCCTACCAATTCCTGACATCTAATAAAGACTCTTCTGCCCCCTTTTTGCCTTAAGAATTACTAAAACGGCAGATTTTCTCAGAACTACAGTAAAAGACGCCATTTTACCTTGTCTAGCAAAGGCATTGTCATGACCTCAACCAAACCCATATGTTACCTTCAGCGCGTTCTAATATTAGAGTTCAATATGTCATTGATTTAGACTATGTTATTTCCCACAGAACAAAATACCGTTTATTATTGCCAGGAAGCCTTGAAAAAGTGTGTGTGGTATAGAAGGTGTTTTATATAAAACAGTTTATATATAGCCTGCTTGCGTGTAGTTTCCTTGTCCTTTATTACCTCTCTTTTCCTTTTTTCCCTTTCTCTGTGTTTATTTTCTAGGATGATCCAGATTCTGTTTTCTATTTGCAGAAGTAACTGCGGAATACTGATTCTTGTCTATGTTGGCATGGCAGAGCAACCCCTTGGAAATATCACTGAAGTAAGAAATTAAATCCAAGCAGTTGGATTTTTACTCCCTTCGTCCTCCACTGAATACTTCAAGAGCCCAGACTTTTTATATAAGCAGCTGAAGGAAGGCAGAGTCACTGTCGGGTGCATTGTTGTTCCCCTGTAGCTTCCAGATGGTGAGGAAAGTCCTGAGAGAAATGTAGGACCAGCATGTTCTGTCAAAGTCAAGCTTGTGTCTAGACGGGGAAGCTTACGTAAGGCAGCAGGAGAGGAAGGGTGCCTTGTGTAACTGCCATCCCTAGCAAATAAACACTCAGTACCCCTCATGATTTGGCCCACAGAGGCTGACGGCAAAATGCACTTTTGTGCTTTTTTGCTTAGCTCACTGTGACTTGCAACTCGAGGTCATTCTCTTGCCTTGGTGTTTTTTCAAATGCATGTTTATCTTGCAGTTACTAGTATTTTACTAAAGGCTTTACTCTTCCTGCTTAAGACAAACCACTTTTCCTAAGAACTTGTATACACCTGCCTAGCTAATTTAGCACAGATACAGCACGTTACTGATTTTAAATGGCCTTGAGAGGTTGTTGATGGCATTTGGCAAACAATATGCAAATCACCAGTGAAGGCACAGAGTCTTGTTCATAAAGATAAATGCAGTAGTAAGGTAGCTTTCTAGTTTGACTTTGAAAAAATATGACAGTGTAGCTTTAAGCTATTGGTGTTCTCTTAAATGTACTTCAGTCGGTGTACCTCAGTACCTTACGGGGACCTGTGGCCCCCCTCTAGCACTCAACTTGCCCTACATCTATGTTTTGTTTGGATTTTCAACTGGTTGAATGCAAATACCTGCCGGTGAGTGCTCTCTATTTTACTCTCCCTCTTGTAACAATTTTCTCTTGGTTTTGGAGCTATTGTCAAAGGCTCTCTGTGTGTTTATTTCTGCTATAAAAATGTGAGTAGCAGGAAAAAAAAAAAAACGTTTGTTCCTTTTGATTTGGATACAACCTCCTCAGCACTCCAAGTTCTGTCTCAGCTTGGTTTCTCGAGTGTTGCCCTTCTCTTTGCTCCTATCTATACGTAAAACTTTCTCAATGCAGTTTGTTGGTGCTTTGTCGTCAGACGGGCTAATCTGCTTAGAGGTAGGATCAGGACTCAAGAGCCCAGCTCCTTCTGTTCACCGAGGCTCGTATTGCAGCTACCTTGCAGTGAGGACACAGGCTAAATACCTTGAGAGCTGGTAGTCCTTCAAAGCCTTCTCTCAGAGTTTTGGCTCCCTACCTTGAATGCCCAGAAGCACAGGCAGGTTTCTTCTGCAGCTGACTGCAGAAGCATCTTTGGGAAGCTTGGCTTACAGAGCCACAGGGAGTGCTAGGATGTGTGCAGTTGTGTGTAATGGTAGAGAGAAAGTAATGACTGGGGTTTGACTTTTTAGTGGTGTTGTCTACACCTGGGAGAGAGTCATTCAGTAACATTTGGGTCTGGTTTCCAAACCCTGAAGTAAGTCTGAGTGATGGTCTGCCCTTAGATAATCTGACGTTTTTCTTTCCTTTTTGAATGTAGCTTTGGTCCCTCCATTATTTTTCCCTACTAGAGCAGTTAATCTCTTTGTAACCTCCATTTTGCAAAATAATTTATACAGTGCTGTGGCCCTTCTGACACCCAGCTTTTTTTCCTAGAGAGAGTATAGATTTAGTTCCACTCCCTTTTGTAACAAACTCAAGGAAAGTAGAAGAAAAATTCCATTCTGAAGCTCTGGAGGAAAAAAAATCTCAGTACTTTTTCCTTGTGTGGAGAAATGAAGTTTTGTACCATGGCTCAGTTTTATGAAATTGATTTTTTTGGCTCTACTCTGAGAACAGAACCCTGGCTAAATTATTGTTATACTCTCAGGTAGAGCAATTAATGCTGTGACACTGAATACTCCACTCTCAAAGGATGTTCTTCCCATGCTCATGAAGAATGATCTCTTAAAACTATAGAATGAAATCTAAATAGTCTCTGTCTCAGTCTATCTCTTTTTCTCTCTCCCTTGTTTTGGTCCTTCTCCATCACCCACCTGAAATAGTTCACAATTTTTGAAACTTAAAGTTGCAGACATCTCTGTAAAGTGTAAAAATATTGGTTTGGTCAGGGGAGGGCAATAACAGTGCCAAGACTCTCCCAAGACTCTTCTGGATAAAGCTAACACATTTACTGTCCTTGTGATTGAATCAACTGGAGAAGGACAGTTACTGCTTTTTTGTATGTATATTCTGGGAATGGGAGTATGCAAATTAGAGAAAATGTTCACCCATCTTGCATCAATAAGCTTCAGATCAGTACTTGAGCATTTGTGTAGAGCAGAGCTGCTCCCTTTGCCACCTCAGATGAGAAAATTATGGTTATGGTTATGCTACACACCCAGGAATGCAAATATTTCTTTCCTGCAGTGGGGTCTAAGAGCAAATTAACTGTGAAAGGTCACACCACTGTTTCCTACTCCAGTAATACCACCCTCCTTTGGAAAGGCTAGGTGGCTGTGCTGGCTGTCGGGAAGGGAAGTAGTAGTGATGACTTGGTGTATTGTCTCAATTGATGTGTATTCAGGGACTGATGTATGTACTGAGTCAGATCGGTGACTGTCATGCACAGCTAGCAGTTTAGTTTGGAGAGTGGCAGGGGGTTACTGGGAATAGCCTTGCCTTAAGCAGAGATGAATCTAAGGAACGTACTACCTCATGCACTTTTTTATTTCAGTGGGTTTGCTTTTTGAGTAGTACTCTTGTTCCTTTGATCACGTCCTTGAGCACCTTCCCCTTGTGCACGCCTTTCTGCCCCACTGCCTTCCAAATAGTTCCTGTGATAGCAGATACCCAGACTGAAAATGTTTGCCATAACTCATAAGTCAAAGTACTTTCAGTCCCAGAATAGAGGAGACTGCATGCAGACTTCATTACACAGTATTCATAACATAAACAAGCTTGCAATTATGTCATAGCAACAAGCACTGTGCTTACATGAAAGTTTGATTCAGGTCTCCAAGAGTGGAAGACCTTTGCATCCAAAATATCACAGCGACCTACTTCTCTGAAAGAGTGCCCTACATAATTTCAGAAATTAGATATGACACCAATATAGTAGGCCATATGGTGCCTTTTGCTGGTGTAGGGTGAACAGAGGGATATTCTTGGGGCCACACAAATGTCTGTCCACTGACTAGGTGAAGTCAGCTCATTATTAGTTGTTGTGAGGTGTGACACTTGTTGTCCTGATGTTGTGAAGGCAACAAACTCAAAACGCCAGTTGTTTTAAAAAGGCATTTGCTAACATTATGGGCATGATCCTAAAAAGTGTTACCTTCTTTTTTTTGGACCCGTACTGTCTGCCTTCGATTGCCGCTGAGAACCCTGGAGGCTACATCTAAAATTATTTAGGCAACTCAAAGCCTACCTCTCAATAATTCATAAAGAGAGAGGGTGTCCCAGGAGCAGTTAGACATGTTTAATGGATCTGATCCTGAGCTGCCAGGGCAGAATTACTTATTTTTCTGGTGCTGTTTCCCCATATTGGCTGTAGAAATTGTAAGATGTGTGTGAGATGTGTGTTGCTGGTGCTGCGTCAGGGCATCGCAAACAGAAGGAGAACCACTGTTGGTGGTGTCTCTGTTGGGGACAAGTAGCATTTGCCACAAATAACATGGCCTTCAACCAAAGGCTTCTTTTGGATTTTATTTAAACATAAGCTCTATAGCCAGTCATCTGAAGAAAGAGACCTTATAGCATCCCTTGAAGAGGGGAGAGCAGTGCTGGAAAAGCAGAAGAGGAGAAAGACAGAAATGACCCAATACCGAGCATTGCAGCACCCCATCTTCCTTATTATTCCTAATAAAGGTACAATTAATCAACAGTAAAGTGTTGGTGAGTCAGTGTGTTGGCTTGGTTGAAGCAGATGACCATGTTAAAGGCCTGGCACAAGCAGCCGGTGGGGATGCAGCAGGCAGGGGCAGCAGCGTGCGCCGTTCCTGAGGGGATGGAAGGGGCGGCAAGAGGAGCAGGCAGAGGTAACGGGCAAGCTGCAAATCCTGCTCCTCACCAGCAGCGGAGTCACCATCCAACAGCTACCTGCAAATTTCACTTGTCAACGCGTTGGGATGGCAGAGGAGGTTTCAGGACAAGATGGTACCTTATACAGAAATCAGCTGGTTTTGTGGCCTGGCATTCTTGAGCATTTGGTCCTTACCAGAGGGCCAGATGGTTTTATCTATGACAGTTTTACACAGCGCCTTATTTTACACTCTGTTGTACCTTGTTACATTGCCAAGAAATAATAGCCCTCCCTGGGATGGTACCTATTTGTTATCTATTTTTTTACGTTTGTGCATCATTGTAGAATTGATGCTTGCAAGTGACAAATAAAGAAAACAGGAAAGGATCTTGTTTCAGCCCTTTTTCCACACTTTCTGTAGGTCTTTCCCCTTAGCTTAAGGGCTTTCTTTTTGCCTTTTTTTTTTTTTTTTTAAATAACAACTTTTGGGTCTGTGTGAAGTGAGTTTTTTTGCAGTGCGCTCTCTGACAGCAGTGTCCTTTTTCTGAGGACTGCCCACATTTTAGGTATCCCCTGCATAGGTTTGCTGTGCAATAACTCTTGTGCCCATCTGCAGACCTCGGCTGAAATACCCACCTAACGAATGCCTGCTGAGAGATGAGAAGCAGCAGCCCTGCTTCAGGTACACTGAGGCAGCTCAGGCAGCACTGCTTGACCTGTGCGCAGGGCAAGGCTTTAAAGCACAAAATGCAATGCGTGGGCCATGAAGCGGGCGATGGGGATGTCTTAAGTTCCTCCCAGGCTGGGGCTGCGTAGACGTGTCGAGCTCCTTCTTCACGCTCCCTTCCTGCCAGCCAGCGCAAGCACTGTGAGTGGTTATCGCTCCAGACAAGTTGGCATCCCTTACAGCCTGGTGTGTTTGTTTATTAGGTGGCATCCGTGGGGATAATCTCATTTTGGCTTCTAACCATAAGGTAAATGTTGGGTGACCTTCGGGCGATCTCTGCACATAACACCGTGTGCTGCCAGCTACTTGATATTGGTGGTGATAGTGTTTCTGGCAGAGCCCACAAGGTGGGAGCCCTCATTGTTCGGGAGCTGCCGTGTTTGCTGACAGACAGGAGTCTCTTCACCTGCTGCCAGCACGGGAGGCACCTGCTGATCAGAAACATCTATTATCGCAATTTTTAATTTGCTGTCTCACAGCTTTTTGAAAGAGAAGCCTTTCGTCTCTTGAATTTGAAAAGGAGTGATACGGTTATGTTACGTAGACGATGCCTATCTGTAACTGAAGGGGGTTTGGTTTGGTTTGGTTTGGTTTGGTTTGGTTTGGTTTGGTTTGGGTGGGTTTTTTAAGATGGCAGTTACAATAAACTGCAGTGCAAGCGGCTCAACTGCAGATGTGCGACAAGTCGGGTAACTCTGCTCCCGCGGAGAGTGGTTGTCCTGAAGGTTCCCTCTCCAGAGCTGTCTGGTCTTGCTCCTTGTTTCTCCAGAACACAGAGGGAGGCTGTGTAACTCGGGTATAAATGTCTTGGGTAGTAATGCAGGGTGGATAGGGTTGGGTTTTTTTGTTTTTGAGGCAAAGCTGCTGTTTGCACTGATGGAGCTTACTCAGGCTTGAAACCAACATAAACCCCGCTGGACAAACAGCACCTAACATGTTCCTGCTGCAGTGTTCAACCAGGCTCTGTGCTGATGGTGATTACCAGGCAAATGTCTGCTCTGCATAAAACTTTAGCCCCTGCACTGATCTGACAGAGATTTTTGCTGTGTTTTAGAGGAGGGTGGCATGCCTATGCCATTTTGGAAACGTCACGGTCCTCTTGGACTTGTAGCTACTTGTTATATCATAAAATACATGCCCTAAAACTAGTGCCAGTACAGTGAACTCTCCTTGAAGAATGTTTTAGAGGTGGACACATAATTTGAGCTGATAACCATGGATGGTTGTGGTGATTAAAATATCCCTGAAGGTTAGATTCTGTCTTATTGATTATACTAGGCAGCGTTTCTGGGTAGCAATGCCAGTTCAAATGGCATTTGGACACAAATGATTCTTCTCTTTATGTTTTATAAGCAGAGCTTTTTTGAAAAATAATGGTTATGTGGGTTGTTGGGTTTTGGGTTTTTTTCCTTTGATAGGAGTGGGTTTGTTTTCTCTGTGCTTTGCATCGTGTCTGGAATTCAAACTAGAATGGGAACATAGTAAGTCGTACACGGTCAATGACTATCAAGCAAAGAAGGAAAAACTGCTGAATTTTGAGTGTGGTGGGATTTTGAGGGTTTTTTAACCTGAAATACCAACTTCTTTTACCTATTTCCCTTCTCTGATTCAGGAAGGGAGTACTTTACCCTCAAGCACGAATGTATATATACCCAAAGTCCCCCGGGTCCTAGAGGTTTTTGCCCATTCCCTTTTCTCTTTGCTGTTGCCTAAGGAAATGAAGTGATTTGGCTGGCTCAACCATTCCTTGTTTTTAGTATTTCCACAGCTGCTGGCCGACTACCTCAGGTTTTTAAGGTTAATTTGACTTCATTCTTCAAGACAACTGGCAGGGATGTGGGAAGGGTGTGGGATGTGGCAAGCAGGCTGCCAGCTTTCTTAAAGCTGCAATAGCAAAACCCAGCATAATCTTGAAGGTCTTACTGCTGCCTTCCCTCTGCTGTGGTCCAGAAAGGCTTTGAGAGCCTAAGGGAGTGAAACGTCTCACAGAGATTTGTATTAATCCACAAGAAGAATGCTGTTTGAAGAAATCAATTTTATTTTAATGTTGCTCTGCATTTCTGAGTTTGGTTAATATGGTAACTCGTATGAATAATGTATAGATGTAGCACACTGTTTATGACCACCTGTGCACAGTGGTCTGTAATGTGGCTAATAAAGGGAGAGAAGCTCCCAGACATGCAGTAGAAGAATGCTGTTCATTAAGAAGTCATTGGGGACAAGTAGTTTAATGCTTCCAAGTAGTCAAGACAGTTGCATAGACACAGTGAGGTACATAATGAAGATTAAGCTATTTAGTATTAATTAAACTGAAAGTATGAGTTATATATGGTAGAAAAGAATGTTTTGGGTGCTCTTTGCCCACAGTGAAGCCATTATATCAACTTCACAGAATTTAGAGCCCAAGGACTCCATTAGGTTGTCTAACTTGATGATCTAAAAGGCCTTGAAATTGCATTTATATGTCCTCAATGTCAGCCCCAGGGGTTTTATTTGGATTAAATTGTTGCATGCCACATTCAGGAAAGAGGTCAGAACAGATTTTCAAAAGTTCAACAGTTTAAGATACTCGTCTGAATAAGCTGAGATAAGGGCTTGAACGCTGTGATTCACACACTGTGCTAAAAAAGAAAACAAAAATATCATTAGACCACTGCAGAAAAATTCCTTTGGGGTTCCAGATCTGGGAGATGCTGCCAGCATAACCAGTTACAGCCAAATAACACCCACCAGATTAGGCACTGAAGAAGTAAAATTCTCTTTGTTACCATCCAATATCATTCCATCCTACCCAGTGACTCTTGGCTGTGGCATAGCACTTTGGAGGACTGCTCCAGTTTGCAGAAGAAAATAAAACTGGGATGCACAGCAGGGAAAAATCTCCTGCCCAGTGGCTGAGGCTCTGAAGTGTGGTTGTCATTGTTGCCTTATGCAGAGCGGTAAGTATTAGTAGTAGCTGAATGCACTACTATTAATTATCTGCCTTTGGTTTAACACAATAAGAGATTGAATAGGGGGGATTCATGGGTTCAAGGGTCAGAACTGATCACTGTAATTATTCAGCCTGACCCTCCCTGTTAGAGTTAGCCATTTAGTATTTCCTATAAATTAGTTGGAAGCATATTTTTTATACAGAAATACAGTCTTCAAGACTCCATGTGATGGTGAGTCTACCACCTGGCAACCTGTTTCAGTGTTTAATTACCCACACTGCTAGAAAATTGAGTCCTAATTCATGGTAATTTATTTATTCTGGATAATAAAGCCTTTGGGGCTGTCTGTCCTTTTAGTAAGTGTTTTTACAGTGCCTAGCACAAAAGGATCTCTGACTCCTGATGGGAGCCTAGGTGCCACCAGAATGCGCAAATAGCTTGTTAGCAGGGAAAAGTAGACTGTGTTTCCCTTTACTCCGATAGTCTTAAAGAATATAAGATTAAGGAGTTAGGTTCCTTGGTACAGGGACTTTTTTTTCTTCCCTTGTATTTCCCCTCCTTAACTTATAGGCTATATGGCAATATTTTCAGTAAGGGAATGAGCGTTGTTTTTCACTTCTGTTGTTTTCGGGGGCTGGCACTAAAAATGTTCTCCTTTTTCAATTTGTCAACTGCATTGACAAATTACCCTTTGGCAAAGAATACAGCACAGTAATCTTGGAGTATAACTTTTCTGTCAGTCTGTCTTCCTTTATTTCTGCCAAGGGTATTGCTGGGAAACGTGGAGATATGGCTATGTATTTTTCTAAATATGTTAATAAGAATGTTGATCCTTGCGTAGAAAAAGTGTTTCAGAATAAATGCCCTGGTCGGGCAAAGGAATAGGTAAAGTCTGGAGGAAGTATGCAGTATGACTAAACATTTGCCTGACTTGGGACTGCTGAAATATTATCTCATATAGGTTGGGACTTAAAAGGTGTTAGGTTTTTTGAATTGGCTGCCAGTGGCTCCAACAGGCTCTTGGAAAGCCAAGGATTAGTCAGATGGAGGAATGTCTTGGCCAAAACTCTTTTTTCTGGCTAAACCTGCTCCCTTGGCAGCACCGCATTGTATTCTTATAAAAGCTGCTGTGGAAGCTTGAGGTCAATGTGAGAATTCTTTATGAGTATTGGATCCTCCTGGGACCACTTAAAGTACATTGAGAGCTCCTTTCTCCTCGGGAATGTAATGGTGAATATAGGCCATTTCTAGGACATTTTGTTTGTTTTATGAACCTGCTTCTCCAGATTCCCCTTTTGTTTATCCAATCAGTACAAATGACTTCTTGACAAGGTTCCCAATTCTTGACAAGGTAGGTGGTTTTGTCTGTCATGCGTTATAGCAAAGGACTGATGGCTCCAAACAATAAACATGTTGTTCCCATCTCAAGATGTCAAGTGCAAGCATCTTTCAGCTGTGATTACTGGCATGCTGTCTTTGGTTCCATCTGAGATCTCTTAATCTTTCCTGTGTTGGGAGGACAGCTCACAACAAAACATTACCTAGCAACAAAAATACCTCAGGTCGGTTCAGGAAAAGCAACAGAAGAGTTGTTATTAATCATGCTGAGATGATGCATTGTGGTTTAAAAAATTGGAAAAGAGAGGCCAGATTAAATATTGACATTTACTATATTCCAACTGTGTTAGCTTTCACTTTGGCTGACATGAAAATGTATATTCAGTGAAAATGGGAAATAAAACCCCTTGTCTATGTTCTCCTGGATATCCCAAAGTGAAGGGGAAAAAAAAAACCAAACCAACAATGTTCTGTTATTTGGGGATGTTGCAGATGCAGCCTTCCAAATCTTAGAGGCTGAAGGGACAGCAATTCTGGTCCTAAGGGCTACTGGAGTTTGAGTGTCAAGATTATGGGTAGACTGTCTTCAGTGGAAACCATTTTATTTTAAATGAACACTTTAATGAGCTCACTGTGTTAAAAAATGGGTTTAATGAAAAGGTATCATAGTAGTGCAAGACCTGGAACTTACCAGCAGCCTACGATGTGCTGTGTTTAAAGAGTAAATTTTGGTGCATTTCCAGATAATGAAAGCCTGACTTTGTTTTAGCCATCTCTACTCAACAGTGATAACTTCACAAGGCTAAGTTAGACCTTAGTATAACAGATCTTCTTGATCTTAGTATCGTATGCCAAGTTCCACTAAAGATTCTAGAGAAAGGATGGTATCATAAGCTGTTACTGAAAATATAAATAGTCTATAACTGTATAGGAAAGAAATGTGGTTAGATACGAGGAGGGTAGTGTTGTATGTGGAGGTATTTTGATGTTAAACCGTACTGTGCTGGAAAGGCTGGGGAACTTTCCACTCAGCTCTTTCTCTTAGAGGTGGTAATTTGGAACCGATCCATGCATTGCGGCGTGGGTAGTGTGAGCAAACAGTGTCACGAGTGGGCATGGGTGGGTGGTTGAAACAGTAATTCACATTTTTCCTTCATATGATCCTCACTGAGCTGAAATGGTGCCAAATCAGTCAGTCTGGTTTTGTTGAAGCCATTATTTTCCTGGTGGTAGCTTTTCACTGCGGCCATCGTTTGCCACATGCATTACCTGTCCCTGGCAGGTGGTGAGTGGAGAGGAGCACACAGATCTGTGGAAAGACGAGTGGAATTGGAGAAAGGGCTAAAATAATCTAGTATGAATTTCTATCACACCTTTTAAATTAATTGATTAGCACAAGAAAAATAAATTCAAGGCATTACTGTCAAAGTCCCTTTGAAAACTAGAGCTCCATGTTGACAAAAAAAATACTCAGTGGTTTTT
Source organism: Scopus umbretta (assembly GCA_013400535.1). Taxonomy (NCBI): domain Eukaryota; kingdom Metazoa; phylum Chordata; class Aves; order Pelecaniformes; family Scopidae; genus Scopus; species Scopus umbretta. Next base: position 48,437 of record VZTL01033051.1, read on the forward strand.
TACTGGTTTCAGTAAACAAATGTCTTTTATTCATCAGCATAAGAATCAACTTTAGGCTTGCTGCTTCCAGTGAGTTCACTTGTTCGTCTTCTGGAGAGAGCCTGGTTTTACAGCCTATGTGTGCAAACTCCAAGACTTTAAGCAGAAAAGAAGAAAAATTATTCCCTGGAGAGTTAAGATTGCTGGGGGATGATGTAGGCTAGCGAAAAGTTTTGAAGTGATGCATACAATGTTCTTGTCAGGTTTTTTTTAAGCTGCTGCTGTATCCTTGTAAGTAGTTGAAAAATGTCCTTCCTCCAGTAATAGCCATAGTTTGTGGGTAATGGCTTGTCAGAAACACTGTTGGTTCATAAAGATTAGCTATGTGAAAATGTCTGCAATGCTTTTTCTTCCTCATCTGCTGCCCAGAGGGTACAACAGAGGGACACAGAAGAGGGGCTGGGAGTACATGGCAAGGCAGCAATCAAGGCATTTTCTTTAAGAAGTAATAAATGGTAACTTGAGAAGTCCTGAACATCTGCATGTTAGAGCCATGTGAAGAAACCTTTTCAAAAACAGAATCTTGCTCCTGATTCAGAAGTGTCCAACTCACTAGTTTGTCATCAAGGATACGTGGCGATACATTGGGTAGTAGGATTTTTAAGAAGGGCAGAAAATCAGTTTGCTTGCTTTTGTAAAACCTCAGCATTAAACAAAACTTGTGGCTTTACGTGAAGGAAGAAATTAGGGAATATCTTGTGTTTGGTATTTGAAATTGCCACAAAGTTAGCTAACAAATTAAGAAACGCTTTGAATTTTGGACTTTTTGTGCTAACATCAGTGGGAATTGAAATGCTCTGAAAAGCAACAGGCCAATCTCAGTGCAAGTTTTCTCATGGATCTCCAGACTTGGATGTAGTCTGACCTGCAGCCGCTGGTGCAAAATTGCTGTTGAAGATTTAGTGAGAAGCTAAGCTGTACAGGAGTGTGAACCACAAAGCAGGTGAGGCACAAGCTTGCTGCAAAACACAGTTTAGAGCTAATTCAATCTTGTCGCAAATTTCTGTCAAACTTGATAAATAATTTTTTAGAGAATTATTTCAATATTTCAATGTTTAAGTTGTCAAAACATTTCATTTCAGATTTTTAAAAAATTTTAAACGTCACATGTTTTTTACAAGACAACTTACGTTGGAGAAAATTGAAGTACTAAATGCCAAAAAAACCCACAAAACCTTTGTTTGCTATTTACTTGATCACTATCCTCAACTGCCCGATTTCTGTTTGAGTTGAAGGCAGCTGAATATTCCTTTTAGTCCTGTGGTTGTAACGCGCAATTAGAACATGGCAAATAAGAGATATTTCAATTACACAGAAGCTTTTTTGCTCTCAGGAAAAGATCCATGAACCTGGTTTTCAGTGATTGGAATTCAGGAAAGCCATGTTAGAGACTCTCTTATTTCCTCCCCTTTTATCTTCCTCCTGCGTTGCTACTGTAACAGGTTGGGGGAGGAAGGAAGTTTGGCAGCCAGCAGGAATAAGAGCACTTGTCACCACTTGAGGGGATTTGGGAGAATTTCTTCAGCAGATTGGAGGGAAGAGTGAAAAGTTCACATCAGCCTAGAGGTATGTGTGAGATTTGCTGAGTGACTTTTGTGGTAGATGCCCTTAATACACCCTGTTGTGAAAAATCCTCAAGTTTGGGTTTTTTTTTTTTAAAAAGAAACTATCCTTGTGTCCTCATTGTATCCACCCGACCTGCCTTTCCAGTTATCAAAACCTTTGCTCAATAGTGGCAAAGTGGCCCGATCCCCTTTCTCCAGCTGCGGAGCGCTGCTGTGAGTTCCTGTGTAGTGGCAACGAAGAGAGAGCTCTCTTTTCCTGCATCCTAAAGGCATGGGGTCTGCCACCTCATGTGATTGTCACAGCTGCTCCAGTGATCACAGAGACCTAACCACAGCTTTCCCACTTCGGCTGCCAAGGCTTGAACCCACAATATGGCATATATTTCGTGTCATGGAGAATCTGGCATACCCACCAATCTGCCCTGCTCCCTTTTCTCTGCTTAGCAGGACACCCCGAGGGCCATGTTTTGGCTTAAACATGGCCTGGCCCAGCGCAGAGTGATAACTCTCTGCAGAGCTGGTTTGTGGCTGGAACACTAATTTTTCCATCTTTTTCTCCCTGTTTGTTTTGTTGTTTTTTTTTTAAGTGATACAAAGCTGCTATTGTTCTATTAAAAAATAAATTCAGAAACACTCAGAGAAACATGTTCTTCATGTTGACATGATTCTGAAAATTTGTCAAAAGAGCCTGGGCATCCTTGGGAATGCTGAGGGTTACAACAGGAATCTCGTCACAATTGTGGCTTCTTTTTGTCTTGTCATTGGACTTTGTCTCCAGAGTAGAAATGGAACATGGCTAAATCTCTGCTAAGAACCTCTTGAGGGAGCTTTCACACAGGAGAGAATGAGTGACTGAAGGGCATAAGACAGAGGTTTCATCAACCTGTCAGGGTACTGGCACTCAAAAGCAGCTGTCCTTGATTACTGTGTATCGGTGACATCATGGCTTAAAACTGGAATTGCTAAAAATAATTCCAGTGTTTTAAAGTGCAGCCATCCTTTGTAAAAGATGCTAATTTGAGGGACCTAGAGATGAGAACCTGTTTTGTTGGGTTTTTGGCAGCAAATGGAAACACGCAAAGAAGTGTGTTAGCACTTTGGTATACAGTACAATCTGGTAATGTCCAATACTTGGATGCCATTACTGTTTTGCAGCAGGCATATCCAGCCTTCCTCTAAACAGACACATTTTTCTGCTACAAAATATTGAAAAATGATTTTAATGTGTCATCTGTCAAATCCATGCTGGTCTTTTTTTGCCAGGGCATGGCCTCAGTTGAATATGCAATATGAGAACATATTCCTATCGGGAAAAGCAGCATGCAGAGCACATCCATTACCTTTGTCTTGTCAGCCCAAGTAGCTGAGGCTTGCTGGGCAGAGTCTTGTTTCTTGATCTCAGTAACACCAAGCCTACAGATTTCATTTTAGCTATGCTTTTCTTCATAATGAGGGGAGACATTTTTTCCTTCCAAGGTGAATTTCTGTGCCTGCCCATCCCTAACGCTGAAAATGGGCTCCTTTCTTCATGCTCTGGCTTGTAGTCAGCTTGGGAACATTCACCACGTTCTTGCCAAAGAGAGTCACGTTCCTTCCTAGTTCTGACAAAGGTCTCTGGATCATTTTCTGTCTCAGGTTTGTCAGATATCACTGGTATCTGGTGCATGTGAGCGGAAAGAAGGCAGACCTCACTTGGGATGGGCGGTTTACGTAGGTTTCCTCAATTTCAGTTCTCCTTGCCACAAAGAGCTGTCTGGAAGAAACTGCGACATCTTCTGCCTCTCCTCTTCATGCAGATTTTAGCCTTTCTTTACATAAAATGTTCCTTTCATGTTTTTGAATCACTGGTGGTGATGAACCAGAAACAAATTTGTAATGCAATTGTAATGCCTGAGCAGTTTCTTCAGCAGAAACTACAAAGAACTTGATTGAAATAAATATAGGAAAAGTGGGTAAGTCTGTATTATGTCTGCCCTAAATTGGTTGAACCCTAAGGAAGCTAGTATACTACTTTCATGTGGTAAACCATGCATTTTAAATATTAATTCTGGTGCAAGGAGTGGTTATGGTGGAACCAAATGGAACAGCACAGTTTGAAAAGACAGCATGTCCTGAAGCACAAAGGAAAGAAGTGAAGAGTTGGAATGCAGTCTTCAGTGTGTGGATGCTGATCACAAGCGGTAACAGATTTTAAACTGAAATGCTCACCTATATACTGGTATCAAAGGGAAAAGAATGAACTCAAACATATCCTCATCCTCTTTGATGCTATATGATTTAAAATATGTGCTGACGTTCAAGAGATGAAAGGTGAGACAAGGAAAAAAGTAGTTGTAATGCAAGAGATTTGCTAGAAGTTTTCAAATATTTTGTTCAGTTTTAATACCGAGAAGATTGTTTTAAGCACGTTAAACTATTCAACAGAAGAAAATGAGCATATTTGATTTTACCCAACATTCATAGAATTGTGCACAGAAACCAAATATAAATGAGTGTTTTGAAAGGTGGGATGCGGACATCTGCATGTAGGACCTGAGCTGGGGACTTGCAAACTGGTTCTGCCATAGGGGCCAGCGGCGGTGTGAGCCTGTCCTGCAGCCGGGGCTGAGACACCCCCTTAGAGGAGGTGAACGTTCAGCCTGAGCTCCCTGCTTTCCAGACTGGAGCAAGTTTGCATGCAGCTGTCTTAGAGCATGGTAGCTTTGGAAGTGCGATCGTACCTATTATGCTGACAAACCTGAAGATTTAAAGAAATTGATAGGGATAGTATTTAGGTGGTTGGGATTCGCTCTTCTGGAGAGACCTCATGAAAAAGGAGGAAAATACCAGTTTGTATGTATATTTGAGGCTTTTTAAATTGAATAAAGGCAACATTAAGACTTGGAATATATTTGCCAAAACCAAATTTTTGCCCTTGCCTCTGTTTCTAAACAAGTATGAGCCTACAATGAGCACTGTTGTATCCTCAGGATATTGTTTTGAAGTAGACTGTAGAGCTTACAAGCAAATGATTCAGAAACTGAAAATGTACTATATTGGGTGAAGTTTGGGGGATTTTTTTTTTAAGGCACAGATAATCAGTTTTGTTCTAACTGCCAGAGAATAAGAGAGTGATTAAGACCAAGGAGGAGTCACTTTGGGGAAGTCCTTGTTTGCGACCCTGTTCTCAGACCATAAGTCCATGTTCTCCTTTGTCATGAAATCTTTTCACCCCAAATCTTTCCCCATTTTGAAGCCACCATGTCACAAGGAATTCAATTGTGCTGTTGTTCCTGCAGGATTGTTCCACTTCTCTCTTGCTGCTGTTCGCAGGCTCTCATGCTCCTGAGTTTGAACATCTCTTAAGTTTTAGAGCTTTGGCTGTGTTTATGAAGCTCCAAGATGAACAGACAGACTCGCACTTCTGTTTATGTTTTCGCTTCGACGTTTAAAGATCTTTTCTGCTTGGGAAGAGAGCAAAGAGGCTGAAAAGACCCTCTGCATATTTGCTTGGCAGTGTTTTGTGAAAAGTTTTGTTTGATGTTTTGGTGGTTTTGTTAATTTTTGACAGTTTGATGGAAGAGGTGGCTGTACTAATATGCAGGTAAAGCAGCAGTGCCTGCATAAGAAGCACTTGTGGATGACCACAGTATTGCAGTACTGAATGAAAGGTGGGGTTTGTGGTACGATAAGGAGGGACGAAGCATACGCTGTGAGTGGAAGAGGGTATCTAATACTACATAAATGGAGTAGAGAAGATAAGTGAGCGGACAAATGCCTGGTCCTTCAGTAAGGATGATGAGAGGACAAAGTGGAGGCAGCACTGAGTGTGGGGAGCAGTGTGAGGGGGCGAGCAGTGCTGCAGCACGGAGGCAGCCTCACCTGGAGCCCTGTGCCCTCTCCATCCTCAGCATTAGCACATAAACTCATGCATATTCATAGTGATAGAAATAATAACAATAATGAAAATTGGTAGCAAAATCAAATTAATGTGGTCTCCTGCAGCAGAAATATTTACCCAATGTGTCCTGCCAGTTACAGAGATTGGCATTAAACCTAGACATTACCTCATCTTCCTGGGCAGACAGCCTATTTCTATGCTAAGCAAGTCTGCAGGAGTGAACAACTGAATACCTGCCTGATTAGCTGTGCAGCAGCAGATCCTGGTTAGAAGCGATTTCCCTTAGTGCTTTCTCTCTCTTTTGCTTGCCCGCTTGCTCTCTGCAAGGTTTGTCACCATGCATTATCAAACTATGTTTTTCATCTTTGAAGGGCACGTTGCAGGGGAGATTGGCCAGACAGGTGGGCTAGTATAAATGCTGAACCAAATCAGAAAGGTCAAGAAGAACAGAAGGAAAAAAGTAAAGTGTGTATATGTGTGTGTATCTCCCTCCCCGTCTCAGCATGTGTCAGTGCCAGCTAGGTGAAACTGGATTAATGAGGAAGGGAGAGATAAGTGCTAAGAGGATTGTGCTATAAAAGGAGATTTTGGGTTTTGAGAATAGATGAGGGTTTCTTTATGAAAACTGTAATTGGCTACCTTAGATGATTTCTTTAGCTTTGTTCCTGGGTGGCAAATCATAAGTTTCCTGCTGGGCGTAAAGTCATAGCATAATTATGATAGTTGGCCTGTGTAGAGTGTCTGCTATCACAGACTCCCAGCATGCTGTATATTCCTTAAAAAATTAAGCCTCATAATGTTTTTCAGACAAGTAGTCTGACAAGTAGTAATAAAAATAGTAATACAAAAAACCCACAAAGTGGAGAAAAAAAAACATCCCCAACAACAACAGTTGATTTTGTTGCAGCACCTTTAAAAGAGCATCATACTATCCACCTGCTTGGCTACTGCTCCTCTTTTTTCCATAGCGAGGTTCAAGGAGTCCAGGATACAGTATCGCTGTTACTGATTTGTTGAAGTGTTCACAGTAACGCCTTTGTGCATTCAAGAGCCGCAGATGTCCATAGGTCACCCCTCTGCCTTTGTGTTGGCATGCCAGTATTTTCCCATGTATATATCCATTTCCATTTCATACCTGTATGAAGCTGGCCACCTGGCCACCTCTGTGCATTTTCTTCATTTGGTTCCATTGCTTATATTTTCAGGAAGACGCGGAGAAAAGTCACAGTGAAATTTGAGCTTTTTGTTCTTCTGTTTTGATGTTCAGAAACCTGAACTCATTCTGCACAAGGCTGTTTCAGTCTTTATACAGTAGATTTCTTATCTGTTTTGATCAGTGGATGTGTTTCTAAGCTGCAGTTGGCTTAACTGTTGAAAATGGTGAGGAACTACCTCATGGAGAAAGGCCTGAATTGATTCGCATCTTCCACCTTCTTCTGTCCTGCCAAAACACACATGGCTTCTGCCGGACCTGCTCTTCCAGGTGGCTGAACTCTGGAGGTAATTGTGAGAAAGCGTGTTGCCGAAACATGCATCGCTCTCCTAGAAATGGTGGGGGGACTGGAGATGTGGAGCCCTGCACCAGTAGACCTGCTTAATGGCCGAGTTATTTTCCAGGAGGGAGTTTTCTGTTGGTAAACAGCAGCAAGTTGCTGTCTCCTGAGTGTCTTAAAAGGAGGAGAAAATCCTGCGTAAAAAAAATCCCATCTCTTTTAACTGTAGTGATAAAAACACAGAAGTGGACACTGATTCTCCCCTCTCTAGTTATTGGTAGAGCTGAACATTTTAATTTGTAGGGCTATAATTTTGGTTAAGTGACAATTAATATTTCTGATAGAAATGTTAAAGAAAGCTCACAAAGGAGTAGGGATCCAGATGCTCAACATGGCTTATGAGGATTTTGACACTGTTTTCATGAAATTTGTTGGAACAGTAGTGCCATCTTAAAGTGAGGTTTTAAGAGGCAGTAGCATAAAAGTGATGCCATCAGCAAAAAGGGAAGCAGTGTCCTGACGGTCGTCAAGGGAACAATAGGAGCTTATGGCCCTCTGGAGCAGAGAAGGAAAAGGATGTTTGCTTGATCTTGGTAAACTATGTCAAAGTTCTGCATTTTGTCAAAATATCTGAGGGAGGTCTCTGACCTAATTGGTTTTTTTTCCTCAGCAATATAAAAGATAATGAAATTCTACATCATTGCTGTATTTCCAATACTTCATAGTCAAAAAAGGGCATCTTAGCACTGAAAGCACTCTCCTGTTGGCCTAGTTTGACGTAGGCAGAAGACCTTGAACACGTTTCAGACAGGTTATTTAAGTGGTAAAAGATTCGCAAAGTCAGATTGTCCTCTTTATGAAAGGACAAGTAGACCACTGAGATATTTCTGGATGTTAATTTGTAGCTAAATTATAAAAGTCATTGGGCTTCTTGATTTAAGAATTCAATCTTTCATAGCATCAGGGCCAACTAGTGTGGTGGAAGATTGAGCTTCCTAAGTTATCAAAGTATACAAGCATTAGCTTGTCAGATAGGAGAAGCGCTAGTACTCTAAACATGAGTTTGAACGAGTCATCTCCACAACCCTTGTGCCTGCAGGCAGGAATGACTAACGGGAGAAGAAAAAAGTAGCTCATTTCTGAAATGAAGTGGCATTTTCCATTCTGTCATCCGTAGATGAGAAGAATGGACATTGGGTTATGACACTGCTCTCTACATTTTTCTCAAGGGAAAACAGAAGTGGAACATAATCTTCATTTTTTTCAGAATATTTCCTCACTTAAGGCAAAAGCAACAACATCGTTGCTTAAGACGTGACAGAAAATATTATGTTGTTTCAGTAGTCATGTACAGTGCCAGCACAACCTGTGCTGCTTTTTGGCCAGTGACAGTGCAAGAGTGAATAAAATTTTTTCAGTACGTCCCCAATTAAATTTTCCTTTTAAATCGCTGGGCTCAGACAAAAAAATGTGTTAGCCATTGGTTACAACACTCTTCTTTAGCAAGCATTTTTGTTTCTACTCCAAAAAGAGAAGTATCTAGAAGTTGTCCTGTGGCTTATCTTTTGACCTGACAATTTACATCTTCATCTAACTTGGAAATGCAGCAGGTTGCTAACAGGGAGGTATGGTAGATTCCAGAATACTTTATCTTATCAGCAGTCTCTGCCTGTGTCAACATGACAAAACGGTGCTGGCACTGTATACCTGGTGGCAAATGAAGTTACTGCCTCTTTCATATATATTCTTAATGCCCTTGAACTCCTAGATCCACTGAAAGAATGGTGTGATCTCTGCATTAAGCAGATGTATCCTTTCATGTGATTATTATAAACTCCTAAGCCTCCACCCCTACCCTGAACTGTGATCTCTCTAAATTTTCTTGTCTTACATTTTTTCTTTTATTTTACCACTTCTTTATAAATGCTATGATCTTACTCTGTAATGATATTTACCCCAGGATATGATGCCATTAAAATGGAAGAGCTATCCTGTTTTACTTACATAAACAGTAAAATACAGATCAGTCAATAAATAAAGAACAAAACTAAAGTGCAGAGCTTGCTTTTTTTTTCTTTTTTTGTAGTGGTACCATTAGCAGTTGTCAAATAGATAGGCAATGTAACTTCAATTCTTTAACTTACTGTTGGCATCCCTATCAGCAGTTCAGATCATATACTACTTCGGATATTGGTAATCTGATTTTGCTGGTTCCGTATTGTTTTAAAGATAAAATTGCAACTCCAAATAAAGACAGTCTCTTGGCCCATTACATTAGAACACGAAACTAAAATGTTTCCTGAGTGTCTTTTGTGAGAGAAAGGTTTTTTGAGTATTGTTGAATGGCATGAATTTAAATATTGTCATGTGTTTTGCAGACAGAGGTGGAATAGGCAGAGCTCAGATCTGTGAAGAGACTGCTTAGCCTCTGCTTACCCCATTCTGCCAGTGGCATCCAGATCTCTAGGTGGGGGTTGCAAGGGAAGAGGCAGGATCCTCAACATACTAAATTTTCAGCTGGTTCACAGCTGCCGAGGTGCTGGTGTTTGGGGTGGGAGGGTGCAGCATCGCCCATGGTGCGGTCTGTGCTCAGCAGTGTTGCCTGCGGTCCAGCACAGATGGGGAGTAAGTGTCAGAAGGCTCCTCCAGCTGCAGTGAAAGATGGTGGGCTGCTCTCTCTGGGGACAGGGCTACTGAGCATGCATCTCCTCTGAGCCAGAAGCTCTGGCCAGCTTTCTCCATGAAGCTCAAACCACTTTTTTAGCAGAGTGCAGTGTTTACCAGATGCTGCTAAGCTCTGGGTATTTTCCTCTGCCTATTTTTCAGACACTTAGACGTAAATGAGAATTACTGTTTACTAAAACCACTGCAAAACATTTCTTTCCTGTTTAAAATTCCCAAAGAAATAAGGCTTCAGTGACTGTGAACGTTTTGTGTGTGTGTATGCGTGCATGCACACATACATGTGCATGTAAATGTTCTGTTGCCTGTTTACCTGCCTACTTCTCACCCTTCCACAACAAGTTTGGAACCAGTAGTCCCCCAAAAGAGGAACAGGTCATAGAGATGTGATGGTTTCTTCAAAAGTGCGAAGCAGGTGAAAGAGAAAGACCTTATTAGTGAGTCATTGAATGAAAAGCTGCAGGAAGAGCCCAGTGCCTAGTCAACACCAGGGTCTGTGTGAGAAAGGGATGATATAGATGCTTCAGCTATTGGAAGAACTATTTTAGTGCTTGCATCTTACTAAACATCAGCAATCCAACCAGAAAGCTCTGGGAAATTAGATGTCATTAGTTCTGCTGTTCACAGGCCTGTGTGTGATTTTAACATTTCTTTTGAAGAATGTGTAGGGTGAGTGAATACTGCCATGTTGGTATCTTTGGAGTTGTATGCTCTCCAATAGCAAAGTAGTTTGTGTAATAGCAACGTAGGCTTGTCTGCACATTTCATCAAAGCTCTTCAGCAAGACAGAGTTGCTGCTGCCTGCAAAAGCTTGAAGGTGCTTTCCATTTCATATCTGTTTACTTCTTGTCTTTATGAATCGGCCAGGAAAGGAACTTGCCAAGTTCAATCAGTTGTCATGGGCCACGCTGTGGTCATCTTTTCTCCAGAAGCTAGACTGGGACCTCAGATTCCTTTAACATAAGCTAAAAAGCCTTCAAGAAGGCAATTGATTTCAGTTATTACCAATTAAAGATGGATTTGAGTTAGAAATTTAGGAGCAAAAGACTGTATTCTGGCCACTTTGGTTTTAGGGGGCAGGAGGAGGGGGAAGTGATGTGAGAGTCCAAGGGTCCTTTTTTCTTACTAAGGCGTTTCAGGTATAGTTCTGGTGAACTGATTTTCAGTTCACAAGATCATTGTAGAGTTCTCTTTTTGTTCATGTTTCTGTATCTTGTAGTTAAAAACAAAGATTGGATTTTTAAGTAACTCAAATACTGAAGGACAATAGGTTAAGGTTATATTAATAGGTTTTCTTCTTAAGCTTTAAAAATTGGCAGAAAGGATGGCTAGATAAGTTACGTTATGGTACAGAATACATTTTTATTGAAGTGGTTCTGCAATATCCTATGCACTTAGATACACTAAAGAGGAAACAAAAAGTGTGTACTAAATGGTTTAGCTTTTACTCACCGTTAAGGTGGTGGTGTTACTACATGTAAGAATTTATATGGTTTTTTAGGACCTGATTTTCTTTTCAGTTGCCATATTAAAGAATTCTGAAATCTCAGTTTAGTTACTGAAACATGCATTAATCTTGGCTCTAACCAAAGGTGGGCAATATTTTTCAAAAGTAGTAGTAAGAATACTGCATAGAAGAAGAGGTGTCAGCCTTAGGTAATTTTCCTTTGCTAAAGGGCTGACCAAAATGTTGATTTTATTTTTCTCACTGAGTTGTTTCATGTCTGGTTATTCATGATGTTATTTGGGCTGTATTTTCTGATCTTCTTTCAAGATGCTATGGAATGTACCTTGAGAGATGCTTAAAAATAGTCTAAATTGAATTAATATTAAGAGGTGGATGTTGAGTGGGAGATTAAGTAAGGAAAAGAACATACTTTTCATAAACTCTTTTGATTTATGGAAAATTAATAATTTGCAGAGTCTTAAAAATGTTCATATTTCTCAGTCTACTTGCAGTGTGTTTCTGTCTCCATGTACACACAGCTGTGTGTGGAATGCCCTCCATCACTGTCCTTGCCCAAATAAAACACTGTGTGCTTACAAGAAGACTTAATGAATTCCCCAAAGACCAGGGTCATACAGTTTAGCATCAGTGGAAGATGCTGCTGCTTCCTGTAGTATTTTTTTCGGGATTGTGCAATGTTTGAGAATAGGTAAGAGAGCGTATGTGGTGCTAGGAATGTTGTAAAAAACACATGTGAATAGGTACAGGTATGTGCATGTGTTTCAGTGGTCATACGTGCCTGTGACTTGTGCGAATAAGAGTCACTTCCAGCCTTCTGAGATTTTTTGGATCTCGGGCCAAGAGTTTTTATGCGCCTTGACCTTCTGCAAATCATTGCTCTTTGCATGAGTAACAGAGGAGATATGCAGACAAACGATGATGTGTTGAATGTGACTGCTTAACAAGTCTAACTGAAACATCTTCCCATCTTGAAGCTCTTAATATAATTCACAAATAGCAATTTAACTATCATGATAACACTGTCAAAATGGGGTTGGCGTCATATTGTCCCCCTTTTTTAAAATGGCAGATGGAGTGAGGCGTAAAGAGGTTGTGCGTGTTCTCCGGTGTTCTGCAGGTAATCATCATTAAAGTTGGACTACAGAGCTTTTAACTCCAAAACCATTAGAAAATTATTATTAGACCCTTACTAATGCATGCACTTATTTGATTCAGCTGTGAACGCTGTTAAGTGTTCATAAGTGTTATGTAATATTGAAATCCAGTTACATAAAGCTTTAGTGCATTAATAGGGAAAGACTGCATAGAGGGAAAGGTGAAATGCCACGTCAGATTGGCACGTTACTTTCCAACCTGACTTTTGACTTAGCATATCTGCTTAATTGAAAGGCTGCATCTTAAACGTACTCTCAAAATGTCTGTGCTCCTCTTCATACAAGGACAATCGTGCATGATCATGCATATGAAATTAAAAATGTGTGGCGGCATGTGCAGTTGGGTTCACATTGCCTGCATTTCAGTCATTTCAGGTTTGAATACCAGATCTTAAGACTCCTCTGACACTCTTTGGAACTGAAAAAAGTCTCCTGGCAAAAAATCTGAAAGGATTCACTCTACACGTACAATTAAAAGAAGCATCAGACTGGGGAGAAAAAAAACCCAAATATTCTGCTTCTGAAAATAGAAAACTGGTGCCATTAGTGTAGGGCCAAAGTGTTGGAACTGTTGCCCCAAGTGTTTGTACATGTTGTTATAAGTGTGTGGCTGTTCATGCACCCATGTCTTGCGAATACTTCTCTTCAGTTTGTTAAATGTATTTTAGGCTCTGAAAGTCTCAGACATGGGGAGAGGAGGCAGAAAGGAGTGATTGTAACAGGTATTAAAATTTGCACCTTTTTTTTTTTTTCTCAAAGCTGAACAAAGACCATACAAATCACCAAATGCTGGTGTGTTAGAGAGAAAACATTCATGCTACCAAAAGTGTAATAAAATTTGATGAGTAAAACCGTAAAATGGTGAATTATCTTTATTGCTGAACTTACAGGGAAGGATGGAAGTTGTGTTTGATAGCAGACCTTTATATCCCATGCCTTTTCCTTTTTATTTGCTCGTCAAAGCAATATTGCACAAAAATTATGTCGCTTAGGCACAATATCATACACAGTAGTCTGCAGTCACTGATGGAATCTAGGTGATGCACCATTTCTCCCACTGTGATGTAATCTCTGTCATAACTACATGCGGGGCAAAAAGCATCTTAGCACTGAAAGCAGCCCAGGAGGGTTAAGTGCATTGTGAATGGTGAAGATGATTTCAGGTACTTTTGCTGTTGACTAACTGGAAGCATTTCCCTTCTCGGAAGGAAAGGGAATGGAATGGTCTAGGGAGGGATTTTCTTGCCAGATTTTGCAGTTCTAACAATACCTAGTTTTCGAGTTGTAGTAAGATATGGGACTTCAGAGACATTGAAGGACAACTCGCCTCCCTTCGTATTATCATAAGGATCATGCTACCACATGTCCAGAGGTGTGGCTTGTACACTGTAGATTAGTAAAACAGGATAGAGATGATAAGATGTGAGTCTATAAACATCCCACAACAGATAAGTCTAAACATTTCTTCTGAGAATTTCTTGGCTGAAATATTTATTCACTTGTGCCTGGCTGTTGCCAATTTTTTATTACAATTATTATTTATTTATTTATTTCCTGAGAAGACAGTAGTCAAAACAGCCATTAAAATGGAATTTTGAAATCACTGGAAGATGATGCTGATATATATTAATGCTATGTATGTGGATACAGGTGAATGGCTCAGATTCTCTTGACCCTGACAGTTATTATATCCATCCATTCAGGTTTAAATTACCCAGCTTTTTCACAGAGAAAGAGAAACTTCATGACCAAGTAGAGCTGGGATCCAAATGTCTGTAAGACACTTCTGTCTGGATATGTGCGTGTGCAATCCTGGTACTGGCAACTCGTAATTTCCAAATGGGTTTCAAGGACTGCTCTGGAAGTCCCAGAGCCAGACCCAGTCCCAGACTGACCTTTAGTGCAGATTCATCAAAGGCAGTAAGAGCATAAACCCATGGTATCTGCTAAGAACGTAGTGCCCGGTGTCTGGGTGGGTCAGGTTTAGTGGTTAGGTCTCCTGCTGGCATTCAGACATTGGCAGGCACAAGTATCGGAGAGGATGCAAGGCAGAAGCATCATCAAAAGCAAAACCAGGGTCAATATGTCGTGCAGCAACATACAGTCTGGAATGATGAGCACGTGAGGCATTGAGGGAGAGACTAGTGCAGATGTCGCGCTTTGAGCAGGGTCCACGATAAGTACAGGATTTTGTCTGGAGCAGGATTTCCTTCTTCCTTTGGACCCCTCCACAGTTAATTCCTCTTGCAGGAGTCAGTCGGTCAAGGCTGGTTCGTAATAATCGTCAGGAATGGTCCAAGTTGCAGAACCTCCAAAGGAGCCAGCAGCAGATAACCCCTCCTGAGTCACTGCAGGGGTCGTGCCAGCGCCTTGCTGGTTACCTGTGAGATCGGACATTTCCTGTAAGCAACGACGATGAGGCAGCTGTGCGTGGATGGTGGTTGGTCTCTAATGTCATTGACAGTATCTCTTTGCCAGAAAGTGTTTGATGCCAGTTCAGGGAAATCAGCTTCTGAAGAAGTAACACATGCAGGTACCAGCTCACAGACAGGCAATGGCAGCTTGATGGAAACATGCTTCGTTCCTGTGCATTTGAAATTCCTGCTAAGTTACAGGCATTTGCAAATCTGCATCAATAAGCAGTATGATATGGAAGAGTTGTTTGGAAAACTGTTTCTTGCATTTCTTTGAAGTTGTTCTTAATACCAGAAACCTGTTTCTGCTAGCATATCAAGGACTTAAATTCTTTATTATAATATTATAATATTATTAGATTGTTATGAATTATTTATTATAATAAATCACATCAGGAATACTGCAGCACCTGTTATTTAGGACCTTTCAGATATAAATTAGCTGTGGAAGCTGAGAAGCAGTTCAGTGCTGAGTTCCCTTCCAGGGCACTCTTTTCCCAGGAATACCCAGGGAGTTCCTGGTTATTGCCAAGTGGAATGAAGCATCAAGCTGTCTCCTGAGCTTCATCAAACTTCCCATGTAACTTACGGCACTGCAGCTTTGTTCGGATGGTGCCTGTGAGTAAGCAAATGAAACATTTGTTAAACTTGTTTGGTATCAAGTTGGGATGTGCAAAAAGTTCCTTGGAATGCTAATTTCCTATTTTTTGTTTCCTTTCCTGTCTAGGAAGGCAATTGAAGTGCAGTCCTACCCAGTTATCCTGCATGATAAACATGATAAAGTTTTTTAAAAAAAAAACTTCATGATTTTCCAGTATCGTACAGACCACTCATGTTAAAAATCGATACTCTGAGAAAGTGTGAGGGAGAGGCGATTACAGCATCTTATGCCTCCACCTTTAATTCTGAGGTGTTGCCTTTTGTTAGGAGAAGCTCTGTACTGAGAATGAATGCAGATACTTAGCACAATTACTTTTCTGTCATCTAAAAGACTAAATACCAAAGTATTCATCTGGTTAACACTTCACTGCCTCTAATTATATATGGTATTCAGCCTCAGCTTTAAAAAAGGGGAGAGTGGGGAATAGCATCACACAAGTTTTTGATGGCTTTTACCATGCATATACGCTGATGTAGTTGTTTTCATGGGCGATTTCCTTCTTGACATACTCTCTTTCCATAAAGAATTCTGTGAATTTAGTAGGAACACGATAGCTTCTCCACCCTCCATAAGCGTTCCTTGAGGTTGTTATGGTTTTGTGGGGATATTGGGAGGTGGGGAGGGGGAAATGGGATAAATGGCATCCCTACAGAACAGAGTTAAGGTGTTTCTATTCTGTCAGCTGTGCATTTCCACAACCTTTAAACATACAAATTTCGTGTCAAGCTTAGTCTCTAAATTTCTGTGCTTTCTAAAGGTGCTGCTACTTACAGAGCCTTAGAATATTCCATCGCTCCTTAAATTGTGGTTATGTTCTCTCAACCTTAACTCTAAGTCAAATGTCTTCCTTTTGTTTGGAGAACAGTGCTATATTAGAAATGCATCTGATATGTGTATTATGAAAGCTAAATGGTTGGGGAGAGGAAGAGGGGCAAAGTGTGTGTATATATGTCGTTACAATCATTTACAAAATGCTTTGCTTTGAAAGTCTAAACCTTATTCAAATGTAGGTTGCATAGTCTTCTTTTGATTTTTCCAAGATCTTATCCTGTAGGTTTTCTACTGTACAAATAGATACTCCCAAAAGGAGTGTACCATAGCTTTGTGTGTGTGTATGAATTAGGGTTTTTTTCCATTTAACTAGTTGTCTTTAGAGGTTAGAAGCACCCAATACACTTTATTAGATCACTGAGAAGCTAGGCACTGCTTATTCTGTATATGAGGGAAAAAAAAAAAAAGTTTTGTTAAGCCACATCTCAGTTTTGTGTTGCTTAACAGGTAAAACTGTTCACAGTAGTATATGAAGACCTCTTGAGGTGGAAAGGAGCACAGGTCTGTGTTACCTATCTGTGGGCTGTTGAGCTCTCTTTGATTTAGCAACCAGAGCTGAATTTTGCCTGGTGTAATGCATGCTCATATTCTAATGTGTCTTATTTTTCTGTAAGGATATTGATGTCTGGGTTTGGAAGTAGCAAAAGGACAGAAGAAGATATAAAAGCTTGCAGTTTAATGGTCTGAATCAATTTTTAAATCTTCTCTCAGGCAACTACTTGCTTTATATTGAATTTAAACAACTTGGATTTTTATTTCCTAATTAATCTTGTACGTTTCTTTCAGTTTTTACGCTGTTGCATTGCCACTCCATAAGCGTCCAAACTGCAACATAGTTTCAGTGTTCGTTTTGCAAAGCACCACAAAATCCAGTTATTTCTGTTAATACAATTTCTGTCCATGTAATGCATTAGACTTGTTTTATTTTTTCATCTTTCCTGTCCTCTACCTGTCATCTACCTACATGGGGCTCTGCTTAGATTATCTCTTGGGGATTTCTTCTTCTAAGACTGTTACTCTTTACACCTTTCTCACCATATCCCAGGACACGGGTATCTTCAGGCAGTGTGGCAGAGACAGGGAGAAGCTGTGGTTTAGGTACTTCAGCTCTCTTTAGCTGACAGAGGATGTTTTGAGGAGTTTTTCCTTCTGCTGCATGTTAAAGCAGACTTGAGACTTGCCTGTGTTTCAAGGCTGGACAAATAAGTAGGGAGCTGTAATTGTTTTTCTGACCCTCCTTCCTGCTGAACCAAGCAGAAATTCTATAGCAAAGACAATCTGACCCATTATTTTCAATAGTAATGTTAATTGTACCTCATCATCCATTACCTAATCAGGTCATGCTTTATTTTGCTTAGTTCAAATTATCATTCAGATTCGGTTAACCCAGGAATGCGGAGCAGTGACATTAAATACTTGGTTACTTTGAAGATCTTAAGATTCAGCAAACCGACCTTTAAATATCAGTAATAGAATGCTGGAGTGGCTGCAGCATTCTTTCAGCATCATATAATTTTTATAGACTTGATTGCTTATATTAATGCCTTTTTGGTATATTTCTTGCCATTTTTTCCCAGGAGGAATTTCAGGTTGAAGTAGTAGACTGAGCAGTATTTTCAAGTGCTTCAAATGTTAGAGAAATAGAATCATTTCACAATTATTTTTTTTTTTTTTTGCATTCGTATATCTAAAAGAAAAGCATACTTGCAGATAAGTAACAGTGCATATCCATCAGGAGTTTTGAAAAGTTCTTTCACTCCACCCAGTCAAAAGCCCTTTTGGTAACCAGCAGCTCTTCCATGATGTACAATGCATCCCCCACTTCCTCTGTCAAACAAGACATGACTTTACAGTTGCATTTACTTTTTTTTGCAGTTAATATGGTATTGAAGCCTTCTCCTATACTTTAACATAGCACTTAAATGCAAACTGGGCTATAAAATTAGATGACCATTCTTGCAGTGATTGGTGTGCCTAAATTCTTACAGTGTTTCATTTATCCATGGCATCTCATTGCCTTTCCGGGAGCCTCTGTCTATCAAAGAACGGATAGCTTTATGAAATGGATTGCAAAAATGTGTTTTTCTCCATTTCCTGAAATGCTGCCTGTTAGATTGGACCCACCTGCTCTTGGTGGGCTATACAGAACTTAAATGGCAACCCATCATCACTGGGCATCTTGCCAGTCCTGAAGGACTTGATAGCTTCACTGGTTTTCATCTTGTAAAAGGCTTTGTGCTTCATTGGTAATAGCTGCTATGTCAGGTCCATTCTGGCTGATATGCTGGCAGATTAGAGTAATTGTCATAATCAGATGTGTATGATTTGGGGGACAAAAAAACCCTGTAAACTGCTGACTGTACGAAGAGTTTCAGCAAATAATTTCTCATCCACAAGTGAAGTACTTTTGTTGGCCTAGTGTGGTTTGTGCTGAGCTGACAATAACTTCCTTGCTTGCTCTTCACACTAACTCTGCATAGTATATGTTACAACCTTTTAGTAAAATGATAGATCGAGTTAATACTTAGTCCTTGCAGAGTGCTATGGTAGTGTGCTTGGCATCTCTCTTTTTTAACATGAAATGCTCTATGGATGCCTCAAACTCCCAAATATTCTCTCTTCAGCAGTCTTAGAGCTGTCTCTTTGAGATTAATATTGTGTCCCACTTACAAACATACAAACTGTTGAAGTCTGTACAGTGGGAGCTAGGTGGAACTTAGAGGCTGGTGCAGACGGAATTGAAACTGGGAATCTATAACATGGCGCACCCTGCAAACCCAGAGATTCTGACACTGAAGTAACCACACCAAGTCCAGTCCCTTTCAGCACACAGACTCATCGTCAGCCTTTCTCTTTCCTTCTGGCACTTGTTTTCTGCTCTTCAGCTGGCTGTTGGGAAGTGCCGTGGCCTGTTCAGAGGAGCTGCCGCAGTGTTTCAACCACGGGGTTCACATGGGGCATGAACACCGCAGGAGACGGCCCCTGCACTGTCACTTGCCTATGCATTCCTCAGAAATATCACATCCTATTTCACTCCATCGTTTGTGTGTGTGGAGAGAGGTAGCTGGTAAAGTAAAAAATCTGAGGAATTGAGGAGTCTTTTGGACTCATTACCCCCAATGTGAAATGGGTGTAGCAGTGCAAATCAACAAAATTTTTAGCGTGAGAGAGACTGAGATCTGAGTCAGGCCCTGAAGCCCACTTTTACATGGGGCCAATGACTTTGCATGTCTTCAATTTTGAATGCCGGAGCAGTTGAAGGACAGGTGTCATAATGTTTGTGTTTAATACGTTCGGCTTGGCGCATATGTGAATGTATAGGTAAAGATGAGGGAAATTTTATCTGTGACTACTTTATCAGGTAAGGCCACAGCTGGAGTGCTGGGTCCAGTTCTGGGCTCCCCAGTACAAGACAGACATGGACGTACTGAGAGAGAGAGACAAGAGAGTCCAGTGAAGGGCCGTATGGCACCCAGTGACAGGACCAGAGGCAATGGGCACACACTGAAACACAGGAGGTTCCCTCTGAACATCAGGAAACAATTTTTCACTGTGAGGGTGACCAAGCACTGGCACGGGTTGCCCTGGGAGGCTGTGGAGTCTCTATCCTTGGAGATACTCGGAAGCTGCCTGAAAATGGTCCAGGCAACTGGCTCTGGGTGGCCCTGCTTGAGCAGGGAGGTCGGACCAGCTGACCTTCACAGAGGTCACTTCCAACATCAACCACTCTGTGATTAGTCTGTGACCCATGGGATATGACATGCTGGGATG
Organism: Scopus umbretta; assembly: GCA_013400535.1. Taxonomy (NCBI): domain Eukaryota; kingdom Metazoa; phylum Chordata; class Aves; order Pelecaniformes; family Scopidae; genus Scopus; species Scopus umbretta. Next base: position 68,395 of record VZTL01033051.1, read on the forward strand.
CACAATAATAGCATCATGATTGCTCAGTTACTCACAAACTCACATTTTTTAACTTTAAACCTGAAGTTTAAGTCCAAAAATACTAATGTCTTCTGGTTTTTGTTACCATGCGGTGTATCTGTAGGCATGCAGCTACTGCACTTACAGTAACATGGTCAAGCCAATACGTAGTATGGGTCTGAATAAAGGTGAAGGAATGTAGAAATTAAATCAAAACAACACTTTATTTACAATAAGTAGCCTCCTTTAATAGGAGCAGCAAAGCTGCTCCTATTAAGCTTTTGAATTCTCTGTTTTGTCTATGGGATTGTTTGGCTGCCTTTCATTATAATTAATTGGATAGCTGAGCTTTCCTTTAGAAAACAATGGAATTTTTTCACATGAAGCCAATAGCAAGGAAATGCTGCAGAAAGTCACAAGAGCCTCAGAACACAGCCGTGTTTTGGTTTTGGGATAGAATATGTGGAATTACACACAGCTGCAAGAAAAGTCTGAGAAGAGTCTCAGACAAATTAGATTTTTTTTTTTTTAAATCTTCTTTTTCTATCTACCTTCTCATCTAGCTAAAATTCAGTTTCATGTTTCAACTACTGCTGTGTACTTTTCTCTTGCCCTGACAAATACAGTCTTGCTCATATCCATGGCAAATGCTCCTGCAAAGATTGTTGTCCCAGCTTGTCACTGAAGTTGGTGATGAATGTTGGCATCACTGGTTGATCAGAGACAGGAGCTGATATTTCAGTGAGAAATGAGATATGATAGGTAGGAAATGAAAAGGTCTTGAAAGCAAAGGCAAGCAATTTATGTGCTAGAGATGGTGCTATAAAGGAAGGGGGATTGGCGGAAGGATTAGAAGAAACAAGTGACATGGGCAAACTTTCCTTAGCTTTGTGCTTTCAACACTGATGCTCTTTCTTGAAAGCTCCTGTAAACATCCTCTGGGCACTCACAGTATCCTTCTCAGAAGTCTCCCTTGCTGCTGTGTCTGCCAGAAACTTGGCAAAGATGAGGTTAGGGTATTATTCTAACTTACACTATCCGGTGGTTTCCTTGCACTCTTGCTCCCTTTTAATACTCATCTGCTCGTGCCTTCTCATAGACTGCAGGGGTCACAAAGCTGGAGAAGGGAGCCTTTGCTAGCAGCCCTCTCTGCAATGAGACTTATTCATCAGACTTTGCATACTGGAACTGTTAACCCCTATCTAATGAGCAACCCCTCCAGTCCTTTGCCTACATGTTTGCCTAGTGACCCAGCCTTAAAATTAACTGGATGGCATCTTCTGTAAATCTTGCCCCAGTCCAGCAGTCCCTACCAACCCTTTGCTTGGCAGTTTGTTCTAAAGTCTGGACCTCCCTTTTCTGATTAGTCTCTGCAGCCTTTTCCTTAGCCATAACCCCTGCAGTACAGCCATCTGTCTAGCGCAATGATACTTTTTTCCTTGTAAATCCCTCTCCGTCCCTGGTGGGTCATGTAAATCATTTAGTGCACTGCTTGTTGTACAGCTCTTTCATAAGCATTTAAAGGAAGACTAAAGATGGAGATTTCAGTACACAGTAGAGGCAATGGATGCAGACGGATGGGAGGGTCTCCGCAACAGGGAAGTGCGAATGGTTTATGGATAAGGAATACTGAAGTTGTGCACCCTGAGAAAGATGGTCAGTCTCAACTACCTGCATGGCAGATTAAGAGGGATCAGGAATACCAGAGCTTTCTCCCCTGCAGAGCCACTTCTGGCTTGAAAAGGTTTTTTTAACTCACAGGCATCACTGTGTAGGAATAGCTGAAGTCTTTTCCAGATTATTTCAACTGTACAGTCACTCGCCATCAGCACTGAGTTAGCTTGTACGTCCTGGTCAATGGGCTGCCTCCTCACAGATGCACAGAGGTGTTTGTGGAGTGAACTCCCTGTGTTCTGGTACCTTGAAGGCACAATAGCTCAGCTCAGGGCTGACCTCTGTGCCTGAACCAAGCCGCTCTCTCCCTCAGTTTGCACCATAGTGTCCCAAAGGGCTTACACTGAGCAGGAGCTGATAAGCCCTGATAGCCCAGCATGATCCATGCAGTATGCTCCACCTTCCCACTGTGAGTTTAGTGGGACCCCCTTTAGTGGGTGCCAGGGCCACGGGGCGTTGTGCTTTCACTGGGAGCTTCTCGCATTGCTGGAGAGGTGACAAGCACTTGTCACATTGTCCTTGTCGCTTCAGTTTTAGCATCCTGGGGCAGCTTGGAGTGGTGTTGCATTGGTCTTGTAGAGATGAAAACTCTTCCTGGAAGGTCCTTCGCCCAACTGCTCTCGCCTTTCTCATAATTTCTGTGGTCACTCGGTTACTAAGCAGCTGGACGAGAAGGCAAATGCCCCCTAATTATCTGTAAGTGAATCATTCCAGTTTTAGAGGAATGTTGGCGGGGGGGAGGGGGGAGAATTAAATGCTCCATAGTAAGCTTCAGCTTGATTTCTCATCATGATTGGCTTAAAACCAGAAGTCAGATGCTTAATATTCTTGCTGAATCTTTAACTGTTGTAACTCTGGACAACCTTCTGATCTGTACAGATGTCATCACACACTTTGTGAAATTCTTACCCTTGGCAGCCTGTAACAGCCAATTCTACCATCATCTGCATATTGCAGGGAAAAGCGTTTCCTTTTATGAAAGTAGTCAACACTGTTTCTCAAGGCCTGGTAAGCCAAGGTTTAGATTTGATCAAGTTATAAATTGCTCGGTGTTGGGATTTGTAAAGACTGCACAGTCCTAGAATGGCATGCCTCTGTGCACCTAGAATAAAGATGCATGCTTGTATGGTGTTTTTTATGCCTAAAATAGTGAAGAAATATTAATCCTCACAACATATGGAATGGCAGGAGACTCTTCTGTTTTGAACCGGTGAAGCTGAGGAAGGGTGGGGGGAATTAGCAGAACCTGGAAGAGGATTCCACCTTTCAGCTAGGGTTGTTAAATGATGTGGCCAGATTTCAAACTGGAGGACCCTTTAACTACGCCAAACACCCAACTCCAGCGATTTCACAGAGGATTGTTTCTAATTATTAATGACCTGTTGAATATCTTAGATGAACAAAAGTATGTTGTTGGAAGTAAAATTGACGGAAAGAGTTAAATCAAGAAAAAATCCCTTACCCTGACTACAGAAGTTTCACCTAAGACGTTATGGACGTCCTGTTGTTTCAAATTAATCAGTGCAGGAGAAGGCATACTCAGCTTTGCTATAGAAGAAAAGCATTGGTGTAGACGTTCCTCCTAAATTCCATGATTCTGTAGCAACTATGACACACTCAGTTATTTTTGGTTTAAAATGTTGTAAACAATAAGGCTTGAAACATTTTTGTTGACAGCATAACACAGAATGGAATAAAATCTGTTGGATCGGAGAGGTCCTAGTATAATATACGTGGATGTTAACCTGAACTGTCTATGACATAAGGTGTCTTCTTACTAGACGACTGAATCATTGTCTAAGATATGCTAAAATTCCTTTGACACTTTACTGACAAAATTGAATCTTCTATCAACTGCAGTTAGAATTATGCTGAAGAATTCATTTGATACCATTATCTCTTAAGTTATGGCATGCTTAATTTTGTCTGTGTAGCTCAGACTAAAAGGAGTTGCAGATCTGTTATGGGATCTGAAGCTATGTGCTGAGTTAGGACATGATCTGTGCCTGGGAAGCATGGCTGGGTCCTGTGGGAAGGCTAGGAAGCAGAATAGTCCTTAAACATTCCTTTGACTTGAGCCTAATTTTCAAATATGGAATATGTTTTACTGAGCATTTTGGAGGGCTTTGCACTTCAGATACAGTTTTCCTTTTTTGAGATTCTGTTGTATATTGAGGAACCTTTTATCTTTTGCTTCCTGGCTGAAGGTAACTTTAGATGATACCATGAATAGAGTGCGTGCCAATCCATAATGAAATTTCCAGGCGCAATTTATGTCAGGCACACTGCTTTGACCTTTCTGTTTTGTTTTTGTAGGAGATGCGCAACAGCAGAGTCTAATCTTCCTCTTTCTAAAGTCAGAGCTTGTTTGGTGAGGTTTTCAAAATATTCCAATCTGATAAATCTATCTGACAAGATTTATGAACCTGTTAATATTCCTTAAATTAACTTAAGACATCCCATAATCTTGATAACTATGCTTACACGATATTGTGTTGGCCATTAATTTGATTTCATATCTAGCTACACATGGTTTTTGAAAAGTTTTATGCAACACATGCGTTTGTATACTTTTATCTGTAGTATTGAGCTACTTACCTGAAAATTGTTTTCTGCCTTATCTGTTCTTGATAGGGCATGACATGTCTGTATGTACTGTGTGTGACTGCACTATGTTCTCTCCTACCTCTACCTCGTCATCACTTTTCTGTAGCACAGGACAGAGCTATGGCTCTTCAGAAAATGTTAAAGAGGGCAGTACATTCCTCTGAGGCCTACTGTATATTCAGAGATGTTGGTAACTGTCAGCTTCAAATAGTGCATACAGTCTTTTAGTAAACAAATATTAATCACCAACAAACCCCAGATTCTGTAAAACAGCAAGTAATACTTACTTGGTGTGTTACAAGCAAGTTTTAAATAAAGTCCTTGAGTGAGAAATATTTTGATACACACACAGACTTACACCTATTGTGCTGCTAAATATTTACATTTATATGCAAGGCTTCACCGTGGTAGTATATATTTCAGCAGGCACATATAAATACATTCCATGCAGTGATTTATCAGTCTATACAGTGTTATTGCACAAGCGTATACTATACAAGTAACATGTCAGCCTGACCGCAGAGCTTAAGCGCGGCACCATCTCGGTTCTTCCAAGTGGCTTCGGAGTCCAGTAAACTAACAATTTATTTAGTGTCTCCACAGTGGAAAGTTCCCTGTCCTTGATCAGCGACTGACTCGATCGGTTGCTAGTGAAGCAAAAACATCTTCGAAAAGCCTTAGTAAGCTGCGCTCGAGCAGCAGACGCACCTCTGCAGCCTGGGCGTATCAACTGCCAAGTCTGCAGAAGCTGCTCGCAAACCGCTGCATCTGCAACCTTCCCGTCAGCCCTGACCAGCTCAGCTCTTGGAGGGCGACTGGGTACGTCCTGTGGCAAGGATTGCCCGAAGTGAAAACATCCACCAAAGCTTCAGAAATAGCTCGTGACGCCAGTACAAGGCGGTAGCTGCCTCACACAGGTTTTGTAGGGGGCATGAGCCCTTCTCAACTGCGCCACTCTGCTTTGCTGACTGCAGGACACGTGGATGAAAGGTCGGATTGAATTCCACTGCTCCTTCCTGCTCTCTTCTCCCTGCCAAAGTCGGGCCCTGCTGTTGGGTGCGGGGCTGACATACACATGCATCTGTGGCCTCATTTTAAGGAAAACATCCGTGTTTCCCTCTAACCATTTAAATGTAGGTCACTTTGATGAGGAAGGCTGGGCTTGCTAACCTTCTGCTTTGTGGTCATTGTCTAGAGGTGTGTTGGGCCAGGGAAACTGTCTTTTGGAAAGCTTAATGCCGTTTCAGTGGCAGCTGTGCTCTATTCCCCAAAGCTTTTTTCCTGTTTGTTTGTTTCTAGTGTCTGTGGAACAGATTTTAAACTGAATGAACAAAAGCGGTGCAGAGCTTAGCAGGTCTGGGAGGAATCCTGGGTATATTAAAACCAAATGGGAAACAAGACTTTGACCAACATCTAGAAAAATATGGACTTCAAGCCTCCTGTGAGTTGCCTGGCTGGCTTTCCCCCGCTAAATTATTTCCATGCAGCAAATTTAGCAGGGATAGACCCAACAGGCATTGGTTGGGAGTCTCCAGGAATTCTTTGTATGATTGTAACTATTTTTAATTTCCATCTTGGATAGAAAAAGTATGCTTTTTATTGTTAACAGTATTTGGCATGGTAACAGCTTTAAAGAGAAGCTGCTTTGGAGAGAAGGGGACTGTGAAAAGAATATACCTACCTGTGTCTAATAGAGGTAAACAGGCCCCCTTCCTGCAGGAAAAATGCTGTTTCCATTCTGCTGCAGTGATTTGCCAAGTGGGCTGCATGGGAAGAACTTCCCTGCCCTGTTCTTTGCTCCCGTCTCTGGCGTGGCTCTCACCACCAGGCTCAGCTGCTCTCTTGGCTGGAGGTGCTCTGCTGCTCGTGGCAATGATACCCTGACAAAACACTGTTTACTCAAATCAGACCAGACTCCTCCCAGTAAACCTAAAACTTTCAAGTGAGAAATAAGTCTGATTGCTTTAATCTCTTCATGTCTTCCTCTGTGCCTTCCCTTTTAAATTAAAGCACACATCTTGATCTTCTGTCTTACTTGGAAATGGAAATCTGAAGGAGTGGTGGGGGGGAGTGGAGAAATAATGATGAAGGAAGAGATAAATGTAGCAAAGGTGGAAGTGATAGTTTATTCATGGCGTTACATCTCTGTTATCTTGATCTGGCCTACTTGAAGACTGTTTTTTCCCATCCGAGCTCCTTTGATGAGTGTTGATAGTTCTCTCCCACTGCTGTGGCCGTGGCCCGATCCTCTCGCCCCACTTCCCTCACAGTCAACATCCACAGGATGTATATTATAATTTGTGTGGATGGAAGTAGAAGCAGCAAAAAATAACCTTCCCTGGCATAGCAGGCAAACCATCCATCTGTTTTCCACCAGCTCCCACATCTCCTGTTTCTGAAGTTGTTACACCTATTTTGCAGCTGACTGCCAGGCCCCAGCTATCATGCTGGAATCAACAACCCGGAGATTCTCTTCCACTTTTTATTACCTTGCCTTCCAGGAACAGCTCCATAAGCCCAACATATTTCTGGGGTTCTGCTGGTTTTGATTATTACCCTTTGATTTAAAGGAGTATGAGAGTTGATTTGTTTTGTTTTGTTGAGAGACTTTCAAAGGCAAGGCAATGCGGAGATGGCTTTCTGATCTCGCTGCCAATTTTCTCATGCTGTTAAGGAATTCATTTAGGCTTAGTTTTGAGGCAGGGTTTGCTGGGGTTTTTTCACCTCTGTGATATGATTAACACCAACTATTAAACAAAGTCATGAGCCAGTCTGTCAAAATCATGATTAGCTTAAAGATCACGAGCCTTTAATAAACAGGTTATTTTCTTGAGGCTTTTCAGCCTATTTGGGCTTTTCAGGCTTTTCTGCGTAGCCTCTGCTGGAGGCCTTCCTTAATGGAAGCTGATTCCAAGGTACTCAGTTGTTTTCAAAAGCTATGACTTTAAATAGAGCATCATGAGACTTGCAATAAAATTGCAAGGGTTGGCAACGCTGAGTCTCTTATCCTAGAAGGTTTACAGTATTTTAAGTGCTTTTGTGAGACATTTACAGTGGCACTCCCCCCGCCCCTTAGATGCCTCAGTCGAAGCAGTTCACACAGCTTGCAACATGGCTCTGTCGAAGTTCACAGAGGCTCCAGCTTCTTTCCTATGTGACCCAGACGTTCTGTCCCCTGAAACGTGCCAGACAGACAAGAGGTTACTTTGAGAAATAGTTTGCACTTTTCCCAGACTCTGCTGCTCAGCTTCCCTAAACAAATATGTAGCTGAGGTAATGTCACTGTGGATAGTTATTTGTATGACTTTTCCAAAAGCTGAATGTCTAAGCTAATAAAATCAAGAATTTTTGTCGCAAACTCTTTTTTTTTTTTCTTCCACGCTTCCTTCTGTCACAGCTTTAGGAGCATTTTGGGACTGCTCACAGCGTAAAGAGTCCTTTGACTGCAGCAGAACCAAAGGGCTTCCTCACCGGTGTACAAAGAATTTACTTGAAGGTTTTCTGACAGTAGCACAGCACATTACTTTTTCTGCAGTTGAGCATGGTTGTGTTTCCACTCACTTGCAATGATAATAGTGTTAGTTACTAGGGCAATGCTGTTTAAAATCATGTTGCTTTCTTTCAAGGCGCCTTTTTATGCCCCCCCCCCCCCTC
>VZTL01033055.1:0-34804 GCA_013400535.1 Scopus umbretta
CTGTGTGTGTGTGCGATTTGATTCAGAAGTGTTTGTCTGTGTGTGTGTGTGCACGCACGCGCGCGTGATTTGATTCAGAGCTGTCTGTCCGTCTGTCTGTGTGATATGATCTAAACCCCATCAGTGAGTGCAACCCTGCTCTAAGTTTCAGGTGACCCTTGCCATTCTCGAATCTTTAACCACGTTGCTATTTTGATTGTAATAAACTCTATTGAATTGCTCTGTTAAATTGGCTGATGCTTAAGTGCTGTTAAGAATTACGTAAGCTAATTTTGTGATCTATCTCAAAAATATTAATAAATCATAAATTACTGCTAAACCAAAGCCATGTAAAAAAAAAGTCACATTTGTGACAACCATACAGAAGAACAAATGTGACAATAAGATAGAACGAGCTTTACTAGAATGAATTTGTCCAATGGCAAATATGTCCTAACTTGATTACTGGTCAGAGTTGGTGAGACAGACTCTACATTACATGAATGAAGATAAGCTTTAGATGCAAAAGATTTTTTTATTGTCAAAAAATACTTAGGAATCAATACCCTATTATGTACAAAACCAGAAGAGAACTAGCAAAACCAGAGTGCTGGAATAGCATGTTATAGTTACAACAGTACAAGTAATAGGTAAATTTTAGTTCTCAAAACCAGTTTTGAGTCATCTTTGCAGTATAAATCTGCACGGGGTGGGGGGCTGCTATTGCTCGTCAATTTAGTAACATATAGAAAGCCACTTGCATAATTTTACTGAATTTACATTCAACACTGCTTTCACCATTCTTGTTCAGTTCTTACTTTTGTATGACTTCCTTAACTTCACAGAGTAAAACAGAAGTTCTACCTGGTAGGAATCCCAAACCAGCAGGAAACATTAAAAAAATGTGTTTGGACTGAATACACGTATCAGGAATCCTTTAGATGAAATTTTATAGAACGTATCTCAGTTGTGCTTTACTGGGCAAGGTGGGAAAACAAAAGTGGTGAAGACCTAGAGCTTTCTTCTGGAAATTAGTCACTAGGAAGGTTTCATCGTTTCTCATGTATGCAAATTTTCTTCATTCTATAATTCACAATAGCGTATTTATCTATAAAACTTAAGCAACTTACTTTGCAGTGTTCATACTGTTGCTGTAAGGTTGGAACATCCCCTCCGATAGGCATTTGCTTTTTTAGTTCTTCATCTTTCGTATTCAGCCATTTGATTAACTCTTCCAGCGATGTCAGCAATCTGTTCCATTTCTCTGCACTGGCCTCCAAGTGAGCCCTGTGAAACAATATTAGAGCATCTTTAAAGCCCTGAATAGCAAAATCAGCATGGAAATGCAATAAATAAATAAAATTGCTCCATCATTTAGACAGGAATGTTTCAAGCGTTTAACTCCAAAGCAATTTTGTGTTAAAAACCCCTCTACTTCAAAACAGTTTGCACAGCAAATCAAAACAAGCAGAGGAAGAATGGGGGAACACAGGCAAATATGTACCTGATGCTTTAACTTATATAAAACCTTGAACACTGCATGTCTAAGCAACATAAAGAAATGCTGTGTTTTGTTGTGCCTCCACCATTGCAGGGCACGAAGTACAAGCATCATTTTGTGAGCTAAAGCTGAACTGAACTCTCATGCCAGGACTTTGATTCTCCAGCAGCGAAAGCAACAAGTTCTCCCAGCAACTGATCAACAGTAAATTGCATGTGCTGCTGAAAATATCCGTGACACAGATTATTTAAAACATCACCTTTAGTCGATGGTGAGTTACTAGAGAATTAACACAGTGAATCTGTGCCTCAGCTTAATTGACAAACCCCCAGATTCCACAATACCCTTTTCTATCATTTTCAAAAACACCTTGACTTGATGGCTTCTCCCTGTAGTGCCTACACAACTGCAGGGAAATCTTCGACAGGGACCAACTCCCCTTCTTTTACTGCAGTTGTTCTATGTTATGGATTCATTTGAGACTAGCATGTACTTTGTTTATACCAGTTAACAACAATTTCTCCACACAGGTGATGGAGTAAAGCTAAGTCCTTTTCAGTGTACTCTGACACCAGCTCTCTACCCTCCTGCCCCACTTCTGACACATGACTGAAACTGAACTTAACTGTTGTTTCCTACCTTTTCCCTTCCCTGTTTTGTGCATGGTTTTTTTATCCTTTTTTCTGATTCACTGTAACTCACATCTTGAAACTTTCACCTGGCTTCTCTTGTGTTATCATCTTAAATGGCATCCAAGTGAATGTTTGGGACTGATATAACAACAGTTGGATTGAAGGGGTGAAGTGCTGCAAGGTTAATTTTAAGGCAAGCTTAGGTTTCGGTATGCTGGGATCTCCCAGTGATACTAGGATAGATGAACCAAAAAAGCAGTCAGTAAGATCATGGGAGGGTGGGAAGATACAAAGAAAAAAAAAAAAAATCACATTTTAACAAAAGATAAGCTAACTACCTTTAGGAAGAAGAACCTATCCTCCTTCACTCAATTCAGGAAAGTGTTTCCCAAGTAACTACTGCGGGAGTGGGGGATGATTGAAGTACTTGCTAGAAGCAATGTTTTACTGCCTGCAGTTTTGTGCATCATGGTTTCTATCATCCCTTATTGCTCTCACTGATAACTTTCTCTCAAGATTGAGTTAAAACCAGCTGTTCGTAGCCCAGGCCTAGCAGCTGAGCCTAAATCCTGTCCTGCCGTGAATTACAAGCAAGCTATTGCATTTGCAGTTCTATGCATACTGGGGAAGAGCATCCTGCTGGCCTTAGTTTGTACACCAGCAGCTCTTGAATGAATCGTACTGTCTCAGCTCTCCTGGTCTCCCTTCAGTTCTTTCATCCTCACGAACCAGAACCACTTTCAAGGCAACCAACGTGTTCTTCCCATATGGACGGTATTAACTCTACAGCAAGTTGGTGCTTCACAACTAGAGCATTCACCACAGTTGGCCCCTGAAGTCCCCAGCCACACACAGGGACATGCTCCCAACAGCACAGGGTGGTCCATGCACAATGTGGACCTTCTTTTCACAACTAGCTTGACATCCTGCCAAAAATGCCCTCAGAAATACCAAGCTGCAAAGCACTGCATATACGTTACCTTCAGGTGCTAGGTACTCAGAACCAACCCTCCTTTCTGGAAGGGAAAACAGAATTATACTATCTATTAATCAGGCAGAGGAGAGACATTGCCCTCTCATCTAAGCCAAGGCAGCCCACATTTGAATTTATAGTTTTGCTGTTAGACCCACAGATTGTTACAAAAATAAAGCATCTTTATGAATTTCTAGAAGCAACCACAATTAAAATGTTCAGATCTATAGCTTTGCATTTCACTTTGATAGCAAAATCTCTATTCGTTGTGACTTATTACTGTACCTAGCACATTTAACCAGCTCTCACTTCTGAAAACTGACACACTCTAAGGCTTCAGGATTTTGCTCTGATTACTTAGTGGAATTCTTGTATACAAAATGAACTGGAATTTTATAAGGGGAAAAAAAACCACTGCAACTAGTTAAAGGACAATTTAAGGGTGACTCGCTGTTAATTTAACATAAAGTGCAATAATATTAATAGTGAAAAAAAATTTTGCTATTGATGTGAATGATGTGGCATATGATACTAGATTAAATGCATTCTAATTTAGCACTAATGAGTACCCATGTGCCTGCCAGATTAATGACAGCAGCAAAATATCATTAGCACATGGTTTCAAAGTCCAGCACAAGCTATACTTGTGGGGGTAGAGCAGTAAGGGGTGGGGAGGAAATGGGCTACACTAACAGGGACTTTAAAATTCTCTGAACACAGAGTGAGCTAACCTCTCTCTTGAAAGGTCAAAAAGACGTTAAGGGGAAAAAAAAATTACACAGGGGAAAACATATTACATCAGTCTGGATTTTTCCTGAATGTTACCCTTCTAATCTTATCAGGAGCAATACTGAAAATAAAAGCGAGATGCAGCAGCTGAAGAGTAGACACAAACATTCAATTCTCCTGGGGAGTGGAGACATTATCAAAGAGAGCTGATAAACTATGTTGAAGTTCTGAAATGTTTCTTGAGCTTCTTTGCTTTCAAAGACAGGATTTCTGGCCTTTGTTTTGGAATTGGTACTTCTACCAATACACAACCTGCAAACAAAGCTTCAGGTGTTTGTGCTCATGTGACAAATGAATTGGAAATCTCCAGGGAATCACCAAGTGGTGCCTTAGGAATCTACTTTATAAAAATACAGGTCAGTTACAGATGATTGTTCAGGTTTGAGCACTGGTTGGAGCAATACTCCCCAGCATCAACCACCTGGTATTCAGAAGCACTCCTAAAGGAATCCTGGACGAGCCTGAAAAACACAGATGCTCCCAGCCAGCTGACCAGGCTGGGAGCACCCCGCCACCCCCTCGACCCAGGCTGAATAAAATCAGCCAGAAGAGCAGGAACTCTGACATAACTCCCCTTCTGTTGACCCTCAGAGGCTCTCCTCACAGCTGGAGACCTCCTCAGCTTTTGCTTCTGCTATGGAGGTTAACACTTTCCCTACGGAGCAACAAGGGAACACATGGAATAAAAAGATTGGTGGGTGGTCTGAATATAGAGAATCCTTCTGTTTCTCCCTTACTTTTACCTCTACCCTCCCCCAAACACTAACACCCTCGCACCTTCTGCCCCAGGAGGAAAGAATCTCTCCTAAACATTGGGCTTTATAAGGCAGACCCACACTAATCTGCTGCTTTGTTTTCTTCCTGGGAACAAGATAATAAAAAGAGAAAAAGAAAGTACAAGTTATTTCAGGGAAAGGTATAGTTCTCTCAGGGTGGTGTCATAGTCACTACAAGTATGGGTTTAAGTAGTTCCCATGCATTTAAAAATATGTCACAAGCGTGCTGGTTTTCCAGTTTGGAATTCCCTTTAGTTACAGTAGCAAGGAAGTAAAATCAACATGGTGACTAGCACCATCAGCTCTGAGGACTAAGTGATGAAGAAAAACTCATACTACCCCTAAGAGAGAACAGTACTTCCAGCAACTTAAAAAAAATAAATAACCAACCCACCAAAAAAAAACAAACCCCCAAAACCCCACATAATCAGAATGTACACATTGCTGAAAATATTCTAAAAAACTTAGAGAAACCTTAATTTAGAAGCACTATCCCAAGCTAAAACTCGTAACAAAACAATCAGATTTTTCAATCATCACAAGCGTCTAACAACCATATGCTATTCCCACAAGACTCATCCATACAGTTTTGCTTTCCAATGCACCCTTGACATAAGGTAACCAAGAAAGCAAAAGTTGAAGGCAAACAGCTACATCAACACACTGACGACATATCAGTTCTATGCTTTGTTATTTCCCGATGAAGGCTTTCATCACTCTTGCGTGAGTTAGAAAAGTGAACTGCAATCAAAGACCAGGACAAAATACATGAAACTCAGAAATGCTATGCTTCTTTCAGTGGCAACTGGGATTCGAGACCTTAATTTACTTCTCTCGTATTCGCTCCAGTATTTTCTTCCCTATCTTCTACTTGTAGCTCAGTGACATGTAGCTCTGCAGCACTGCAGGTACCAGCAGACTAACACAAACATTGCAAACGCTAGTGCTGCCCAGTGAGACGCACGTGCCCTATCTATGCAGAAGTGAAAAGGTGCGTCCGTTTTCAGAAAAGCCCATATTCCCACTGTTTTGAGCATTCACTGTACAATCGCTGCCTCTGTATTGCTGCCTTGGAACTCACAGGTGGCCAGGGTAAATGGCTTGAAGGCCCTTTTTTTGGCCGTCAGTTTCTCGCAAATTATGATCAACCTCAGGAAAGGCCAAGCAACTGAATTGGTCTTGCTAGAACTCCACAGTTGCTAAGTTATTGTCTTACGAGCATGTTCTTGTCTCTCACATTGACTTACTTGTGAGTAGAGCTCATAATAGCTCTTGCATTAAACTACTTATGTGGTGGGGCCAGTCTCTGCAAGCCCCCACGCTGAACTGCTTGGTTCCTCCAGTTCAAGCTCTGCCTGTAGGCTTTCATGGAGCCAATTTACCTGTCTCGCTTTACTGTTTAGCACGTCAGTGATGGGAAAAGTGGAGATGAAAAGTAAATGTCACATTTTCCCGTCTATCTCACTCTTTCAAACTCTTGTGCATGAATTCCAAGCTCAACTCACTTTTCTGCCATTTGGGAAATCCATATGAATGCTTAACATTTTTCTGTTCTATTAAAAGAACAGTTTCCTTTACTCAACAAACAAGCAGCTGCAATTAAAAGCTCTAGAAATTCTTTTTCTATGTAATTCAGTTTATTCACATTAATGAACATGGTAATATCTACTTCCGAAATGACATCACAAAGATTTTAACAATGACTGCACTTGGACAGTCAGTGAGCTTGGTACTGGTAGGGTCAAAAAATTGTAAAATGCATTCCTTGAGTAATATGTATTTTAAAACATTTCTTAATTGAATAGCAGCAATAAAAAAAAACACTACTACCAACATGGATCACAATACTTAAGATGCAAGTCCTATTAAATTATTCATTTCAGTGGTAAAACAAACAACAACAACAAACCCCTGATTTCTCCTCACAGTAATTGTAGATTCACAGAATTACTTCATTGACATTGCTACAGATTTACAATAAGGAGAGATTCAACATACTTTCTGGAAAATTTAGTATAGATTGGCAAGTTACAACTGCGCAGCTCTGGAGAGAGATGAACAAGTAGTTAAACCTTTATGGTGACCAAGTGCACCAAGTTTTTATATTTGTGCTCAGTGGTCCTTTATGGAAGAAAACGGAGATTTCACTTCAATGCCATGGTCGTATTTCTCAAACCTTTGAAAAGACAGCAACTGTGCCCTATTCATGTTTTGACGTTCTTATTACTTACCTGATGTTAGCAGACTTTGCCTTCAGGTCATTCCAGCGCTGGTTCATGTCATCAAGCCGGTGCTGGAGCAGGGCAGCTTCCTCAGCGTTTCCCAAGGCTTTCACCATCTTCTGTCTGTTTCCATCAATGCTTTTAAAGATGTCATTGTGGGCGTCTATCTCAGCTTGGATGTCCTGGAATATCAGCAAGAAAAGTCCAAACATCTTAGTTCTCTAAATAAAGGAAGGGAGAGCTTATTCTCATTAGTACTCCTAAGCACTAGGACAGAGCACATAGTCTGACATTCTTGGGTGACTCTGAAAAGAGATGCAGAGGGGAAAACCTGCAACCCTGTTAACATCATTATAAAAGGTCTAGCTTTCTTAAGTGTGAGAAAAGGAGTTTGAAAGTCATCCTTGACTGTGAAACAGGACTTTGAATATAAACACTACGTTCTCTGCATGTTTTTGTAGCACTGAAGATAACTAAGTGCCTACTGTTCTCCCACGCATTTCACACAGTGCAGCATTTGCAAATGCACTAGAAATCGTTTCCTGTTCAGAAAGTACACAGATTCAGTCTTAGCTATGTTGTCTCTTTCCTCTTTGAAATAAAAGATTGCAAAAATGTTACACAGCCCAGTGAAATTCAAACTCTATGTAGCGCTTTATGTCATATGCAATGAAAGCTTTTAACTAAAACCTATGTCCCAAAACTGCAGCTGAATGACTACAGATACCATAAACCCCTTTTTTACAATTAAACTACTGTACCCCATGGCCTGCAACATATGGAGAGGTAACCATAGAACAGCAGGATGTATTATAATCTGAATTTCATAGTAAATACTGAAAAGAAAAAGAAGTGCTTGTGATTTTGATTCAGCTTACTCATTCCTCCTCTCCTTAGAAATTAAACATATTTTATTCCCTGATCTACCATCTGCCTCAAGAAACACATTACAGATGTGGTCTTCATCTAACTGAGCACAGTATTATTTTTAAAACACATTATAAGAGCAAACAAAACTTCCTGCAGAACCGCCAATGCTTTCTAGCACCCATGCATCTATGTATACTCTAATAGAGCAATGTAAATATGTGGAGAGCCAGGAGGTATACTGGCTGTCTCAATAGGATTAATCAGCGAAGATTGTGACAGGAACTTGATGCAGATGTAAACAAACTTATTTTGTGAAGGAAGAAATTCAATAACTGAAATCCCTTAAAGGTTTTTATTCTTCCAGACAGCTCCTCAGTAATCTCCATCTGTTCCCAGGAGCAGGAAAGGAGGGGGCTCTTGTACCTCCCCATCCTCAAGATGTAGTCCTGCATCTCAGAATGGCTGCTTGCACATCTACAACTGATAGTTGGAAACAGTGGAAAAGTAGCTATGAATTTGAGGCAGCATGAAAGCTTTCTTCAGTTAGGGAAGAAAGCAAAATGAAGTAAGGATACAGCTGGAGAAGTGGGGGGAGGAGAGACAGAGAGCGGAAGGGGGTTGAGAGAGGGAGGGAAGGAGGGAGGGAGGGATCTGTGATGCTCTGGCTCTCCAGCTGAGCTACTATGCAACTTTGGACAACTACCTATTCTTTGTCCTGAGTTTCACTACTTTAAAACAGGTAAAAAGGCACTTTTGCTGTTTTTAAACCATCCTGATAAAAATCACTATTCTGAAAATAGATATAAGCAATGGCAAACTCAAACAAGACAGCATAGTCATCAATTAAACAAATCAGATGTTTCTCTGAAAACATTTGCAGCTCCTGTCCTTACACCTCCAACATGCAAATACACCCAGTGAAAACCTGCTCAAGTCCACACAGCAGGAGATACACCTACGTACAGCCGTTAAAACTTTAATTCCACACTAACCTGTGCTACAAAAGCCTGCTCATGTCAAGTTCATTTCCATGCCTCTTTAAAATTACAAGAAAACGTCACTGAAAACAAACTGTTCTCTAATCTTCCATTCTACAATCAAAATATTAATTCTAAAGCTACTGAGAACCTTATAAAACATTCTAGCTTTGGTTACATTTGAGAAGACACTTAACCTTAAAAATGTTTCATTCAAAATGGATTTGATTCTTGCATTTGCCAGTCATCAAGTTACATTGATTAAGACACAGTAAATCTGCTGTTCACATCCTTGAGTCCCATCTGTGATGGCCATGTTGTGACAGCTCAGTTCAAAGAATCAACTTTGCTAATTATCTTCTCTTTCTGTTTTCTGATTTCCATCTTCCAGGACAAAAAAGCACTGCCAGCTGATGGATAAACTAACAGGACTGATATTAAAGTTAATGAATGCCAGCACATCACAGCCCTCAAAAGTTATAAACACTTCCCTATTATCACATGGAAGCTCCCATATCCAGAGTCACAGGATGCAGGAGAAGAGGGGAAAAAAATTCTACTGCTTTTGCAACATAAAGAAGGGGACTGTGAAATACCCTTGTTCTTAGCCCAATGCAAAGGGGAGCTGGGCCAGAGTGCTCTCCCAGTGCATGCCAAACAAAACAAACCAACCAAACAACAAAAAAACCAGGAAAGAAAAAACCCCAAAGAAAAAAGAAACCGAAAGAAATACTTTGCAAACTGAGAAGGACTTCTTGCCAGCAGAAAATCATAGTTCTTAAACTGCAGTTACATAGCTTTATCAACTTAATTTTTGGAGTTATTACTATAGAGATGTCATATTTTGCTAATTTTACAAACACTTACATGCACGTATCTGTTAAATTGGATTGATAATTTGTTGGTATGAGGTCAACAGATCTGTTTACATGCCCAAGCGCTTGCATGATTAAGGTCCTTAATTAAAAGAAAGCTCTTTTGGGAAAGAATACATTCTATTTATAAATCGTTTGATTTAAGGTGCAAGTTTCAAAGTTTTGAAAGACAGAAAGGAGAAGGAATAACTAGGTTGACATTTATAGATCTACTTCACCCTAACCAGGCTATTAGAAGATTGCCACTTTCCTTAAATTCCTTCTAAGAATTAAGATCAAACTGCTGCATGTCTTTTCCACTTTGGTCTGCTGATTTCAAAATCCCCTTATCGCTGCTCTGAACCTTAGACTTCTTTGCTTCTCTCCCTTTTTACCCCTCTCATGGTGGATGATTTACCTGCATGATTCAAGCATTCATTTTATGCTTGGATCTGATTTTAAAGCTTGTCTCCATAATAAGCAGCCTATTTCTTCTTCAATTTCAACCAAATAAAATACTAAATTATCATATAATGACAACTGAGGAGCATGTGTCTTTAAAGAATGTATAAATATGGTTTGTGACACTCAGTAATGCTACAGATGGCAATTCTGAAAAAGACCTAAAGATATAGCTGACTCCAGTTGGAGTTGCTACTGGAACAGCCTAAAGGCAGACTAGAGTGACTTGCCAAGGGTAAAAGAAAATGTATGACAAAGATTTGAACGGAACCAAACTTTGTGACTCCAACTCCGAGGTCAACCAGCTATCAAACTTTTTTTCCTTTTTTCCTCCTTACAGACTGCAAGGACATTTATAACAGTTACAACAGTAGACATAATTGTCTTTCAGAAACTATTAATCCTTTATAAAGGCAAAAGAAAATGATTTTAAAATATTAAAACAAAAATGAAAAAAACCCCACCAAACCAACAGCATCCCCCGGAGGATGGGCAATCTGGTGCCTTTTTTCTGAAAAAGTCCAGAGGGCCCCCAATTCACTCTGCAAGCCCCTAAGCCATTAACATATTCACTTCCACTTATATTTTTTTCAGATTTTATTTGTTTATATTATCTTCACTGGTACATTGCCATTAACACAGGCAAAATATTTCCTTCTTTAAAGGGCCCAAATCCTTCTGTTGAAGGTAAAAACATAACTGGTGGAAGAAGACTCCACATTTCCATGCCAAAAGTAAAGTGGAAGAAACGATGCATTTTATAACATGCAAAATGTTACTCTATTCTACACTATCCATTAAGAATCCTAGAGTACCTGAGCTTTATGATACAAAGATCTGAAACAGGGAAGTTATTTTCTTCTGGAAGGTAAACAAACAGATGTTCCTATAACATTACAGATTCTGTTACCAAGATCCCTTAATCAAGTTTTTACTACATATGATATGACACAAAACTCAACTTAGCCTCTTACAAAAAGGTCACTAGCATTCTATACCAAATCATAACTTCATGTTTTGCTTTGTTTTAAACAGTTACATACAGGACTTATCAATGTTTTATTCCAATGTTTTTTAAACCCACTATACACAGCAAAATTCCATATTACACCCCAATTTTTAACTATGTTGGTTAGGAAACAGAATTCCACTGAATTTCTACAAAGATCTGACCACGAAGCAGGGATGGCAAGTTACGGCACACAAACTACACATGGCTTATAAGAAATGGATGATGCTGTGCCACTGGCAGTGTTTTGTGCTGGCACACAGACTGCTGTGTAATTTTAATCCCTGGGTACAAGCCACAGAACAGACAAACTGTTGTGGCTTTTGAAACACATGAAGATCTTAAGAGTTAGTAGGGTTGAGGTTGACTCCTCATGAATGAAAAATAGCTTGAAAAACTGCATTTTCCCCAGCAAAGGTTATCCCTGTGCTATTTTGCCAGGACAGTTTTATACTTCTTCCACCCAATACAAAACATGCCTGTGACTGGAATAGGACAGCAGGCTTGGTGCAGGTACAGGGAATTGCAAGTCCCAGAAAAATAACCGCCCATCGCCTTCACTGACAATATTCGAGCCAGCAATGACACAGTTACCGAAACACTGCACTTGTCTCTTTTAGAGGTCAGGAATAGAGGTGAGGACTGCTCACCCAAGTATCTGCAGAAAACTCTTCCAGCTGGAAGCGCTGGAACAAAAATGTCAGTGCCAACCTAAGGACATAACTGTATGCCACAGACATCAGCCAGAACATCTTTCTTTGAGGTCTCACAGCAGGTAGCAAGGGAATGGCTTTTTTTTTTTTTTNAAGGGAATTGGTTTTTTTTTTTTTTTTTTTTTAAGTAGCAGATTGTTTAGTCTATATTGAACCAGATACATTTTACCTGCTGCTGCCAGCTGCCTCTGGGAACACTGCTGTGTCAGATGTTCCCGTTAGCCTCCGCTTCACTCGGAGCTTTTCACTTTTTGATGACTCTTAAGGAAGGAGTAAGAATTAGGGCATGATACAGGCATATGAAGTGGCCACTGTGAAAGGGGAATGGGATTTTTATTGCTCTCTTCCTTACAAATGCTGGGGTTAGCAGGGAGAGAGGGATGCTGTTGTAAAAAGAGACGGTTAAAAAAAGAAAAGTCTCTGAAGAATCCAGGTACTCATCTCATCCGGGGAGTCTCTCCTATGGTGTCAGAGGACAGTCATAACTTCAGAAAGGCTCATCCCATCTGCTGTTCCAGAGGCCTGCAGTCGCAGTTGCTTGTTATGCAATCGGTTTATAATGAATTCGCATTCAGAAGAGCAGTACACATGCAAAACCCTTGGGCAGAATTTCCATTATCATAAATCCACCAGTGGTAGAAGTGTGTATAAAGACAGACATTAAACCTCTCTCAAGTGTCACACAGACCACGCTGGGTATCGCTACAGCTACTGTGACTGCAGTATAAGATCAAAGCAATTCACAAAAGCAATTGGCTTCAGATATGACAAATTTCATTACTACTTAAGCTCTCAGATATTTCAGGAAGAAAAAAAAACTTTTTTGGGGGAAAAAAAAAAACCAAAAAAACCACACTTCGGGATATTTTTCACATCTAATTTTCAAATCCTTGTACTACCAAAAGCCTTGCACCAACACTTCAAGTTTCCAAAAAGCTGTTCTGACTTGCACTTAAACTGAATGGATAGTACCTTAACAGGTGACACACGGTGTGGGTACGGATTCATTTCATCACAAGAACGATGATGCACTTAGGAAGGCTGAGAATGCCAGCCTGCCTTCGACAACCTCTGGCTCAATCGCATGGCATCGCCTCAACATCTGAGGGGCATCATAAATGCGTTAATACTAATGCCAACAGTCACATAATTGCACCTGAACAATGCCAAAGCAGCCCTGCCCACTCCAGTGTAACGCGACTCTGCTTTTGCATAGGAAGGGAGTGCCGTGCAAGCTTCTGCAAATGCCATCTGGCTTCTGCATTACGACCACAGTAACAGCACTTGGAATTCTCTCCTTGCAACATATATTATTGAATCCAGAAAGCTGAAAGTAGCTCGCAAGCCAGGATCACTGTCATAGCGTTGTTTCT
Source organism: Scopus umbretta (assembly GCA_013400535.1). Taxonomy (NCBI): domain Eukaryota; kingdom Metazoa; phylum Chordata; class Aves; order Pelecaniformes; family Scopidae; genus Scopus; species Scopus umbretta. The sequence goes on from VZTL01033055.1 coordinate 13,131, forward strand.
CCTGGCAGCAAACTCCCCGGCTAGGAAGAACAGGATGGGTGTGTGGGGAATTGCGAGAGGGAGAGATGAAACAGGGGAGAAGGAGGGGAAGTTGCTCAAAAAAAACCCAAACCAAAAAAAAACCACCCCCCCCCAAAAAAAAAACAAAACCAAAAACCCAAAATGAAAAAGAAAACTTGCTAAATAAGCACAGATTAGAATTTATGGTCGAAGTTCACCAACTGAAATGTTAACTTTCTTTTCCAGCACCAAAGAGTCCTCTGACATTGTGTTACAAATTTCAGCACAGTAGACAACAAAGTGACACAGTAAGATTCAAGCTAAAAAATACAGCAGAGCTGTGAGACCTGCAAGTTTTATTTGTCTTCAGAATTGCTATGATCAATTCTTTTGAGATTAAATAAGACACCGGAATATTCAAAATCACAGGGGAGAGCCTGGAGTTTGCAATGCCAGGGTTGTGTGGTTCAAAAAACATTAGAAGCACTGGTTTCTAAAATTCTGTCTTAACTATGTCATGAAGCATCTCAAAGATGTCCTAATCTTTACAAGCTACCAGCAGCAAATTACAAGAGAAGAGTGAAGCCCAGATGACAGACTGGGAACAAGAAAGGAGCAAGTGATCTACACAGTGAAAAGAAATCATGTCACAAATGCTTTCACTGTTACTATTAGCTACTTTTGAAAGAGTCATGCTGGTGAGATACAGAACAGTATCTGTCTCATTAGCTCCAAAGTTTGCTACTGTAGGACAGTAAAAACACAAGAGTTTAAAAGCCCCAACAAATCCAAACCAGTCTACAACAGTCTTCTGAGGACCCAGGCTTATTAGATTTTGAAATTAACTAAAATCATTATACAAACCCAAAACAAATAAATAAAAAAAAAGCTTAATTTTATTTTCTGAGACTTTTAGGTTCATTTAGTAACACCCATTATAGCACTGTTCTGGTGACCAGTGCTGATTTGTATTTAAAAAAAAACAAAAACAAACAAACAAAAAAATCAAACTGAAGTTTAGAGCTTTAGAATAGAAAACCACAGAATCAGGCTTTACAATCTGCTCTCCTGCTTTGTGACCACAGTATTTTTTTTTTTTATTTTAATGTGTAAATAAACTACCATATATTTTGTTACAGACTCTGGTCTTGCAAGGCACAGGAAGTTTGTACGCAGAAATGTTATTAAAGACTGTTAATAACATTAAAAAAATCAAAGGAAAATAGAGTATGGCAAGTCAAGATCCAGGTTTCATTGGAAGTGCTAAAATTAGATGAAAACAATCTGGTTTTGAATAGTCTCATGTCTCTTGCTAATCAGCTCAATCACTGCAAAGCCAAGTCTCCTGCCTCTCGTCATTACTGTTACCAAATGTCCTGGTTAGGGAAAGAGTAATTGAGTAAGAGCTTGAAAGTAATTGAAAGAGCTTGAAGAAAAGAAGAACAGATGAAACAATGGGAAAAGTGGCACATTCACTGGATGTAATTCTACTTATACAAGCCATTATAAGATCTTCCAATTTGACCAAGATAACTTTCAACTAAATTTAACAGCAAACTGCAGAGCACTTCCTTTATGTCAATAGTGAAGTAAGGTCACAGGCATCCTGGAAAGTCCCCTTAAGCTCTTGACTTAGGCAAAGTCCGAATTTTACTATCATTTACTGGGGTGGGGAGGTGGGGGGGGGGGAGAGATGACCACAATCAGAGCACATACTCTAAAACTGATCTTGTAGGACCTGAAATGGGGAAGAGAAGCAGCACTAGACTTCCATTTTTGAGAGGCTGTCAAACAGGGGTCACATGAGGCCCTTAACAGCAACACAGAAAACCTAAGATTTCAAAGGCATAGGTATATGAAACTGTGCTTATCATACCTTTTCAAATTTTGTTAGCAGCTCACGTAAGCTGAAGTTCAGGCCAATCATCATCAGGTGTCCCCCGAAGCCTACATTTTCATGGTACGTCCTCCAAGCCAGGTCTACAGCCTTCAAAAGGTTTCTTTCTTTTTCCGCCTATACTGTCTCCAAACTCTTCGAGAGCTCCTCCACATGTCCCTCTCTCGGGCTGTGTTCCCCTGGGGGCAGTTCGCACAGCACCATTGTCACAGCCTCCCCGTCCCCGCGCCTTCCCGCAGGCTGGGCACCTGGGGGTGAGCCGCTGATGCCAGTTGATGCTCCCTGCAGGGTTAACCTGGCCCCATGGCACTGTATGGATCTCCTCGTCTCCACGCCTGGCCAAGACTGCCTCCAGCTCACCTCAGCAATGGCCTGCAGGCTCCAAGTGCTTCTTGCAGGCCTCAAGCTCAAGGTTTGGTCTCATTGACCCCGAGCAAGAGAAGCTATACTCCACTGGTATATGATGGATGCAGAGGGTGGGAAGGAGGAGCAAGTCGTTCCATGTTGCTCCAATTCAAGGGGAAAAAAAAAAAAAAAACAAAGAAAAAGAAAGAAGGAAAAAAAAAACCCAGACAAAATTCTGTTTATAGAAAGCACCAAAAGGCAGCTTTTCAGAGAAGTCGAAATGGGATGAGGCACACTTCAGCCTAGGAAACAGGGCAGTGTGACCAAACAGGAGGCCACCTCTCCTCTCCCTGCCTTCCTCGCAGCTGGCCACCAGCAGGCTGGTGTTGCTATGGCCACCCTCCAGCCCTCTTCCCTCCACCCGCTTTGCTTCGCCCAGGGGATGCTGCACCGCCAAACAGCCAAGGCCCATTAAAAGAAATCTAAAGAGTCACCTCCTTTGTTTAGGGGGGGGGGGGGGGGGGNNNCGTGGCTGGCGGGGGCGGGGGCGGTAGAAATCTCCAGCAAAGGATCCTGCTGCAACCTCCAAAGCCTTTGCTGGGGATCTCCTCCTTTGGTCCTGTCTGCTCTGACAGCCGTGCAGTAATCTATCGCTGGCATTTGTTTATTATTGTAATCAGCATCCTCCCTTCCAGCAGCCCTGGTGCTGCTCTGAAGCCAAGCACACTCCCCCTTCCTGGAGGCCTTCCCGCTGGAAAACCACCGCCACCCCTACGGCTGCAGAAGCCTCGGACCAGAAACCCTCACTCGCCCCTTTTCCTTCCCCTTGCACGGCAAAGCGGCTATATAGTCACCGAACAGTTTCTGGAGCTGTAAAAGCAACCGGTGCTCCACAAAGCCTACGCGCGGCCGCTCTCAAGGGGAGACTGGGTGCGGGCAGAGTGTTTTCATCGGAGCCTCCGCTGGCCCGCCGGAACCCTGACACCCCAAGGTGGCTACCAGCGAAGCACTCTGGTTCAGACCATTCCCGCTGCAAACGCTGCGTGCACGCGAAGGCCCGTTTAAGCTCCTCTTAATGCTTTCCGTACACCACCACGTTACTCTACTGCCAAGACCAGCTTGAGTAATAGCTGCCAGCAAGTCAGAAAATGTGTAATTAAAACCAAACCCACAACCCATCACTTGCAAAACCCCTGCAACTATTTCTCCTATGACCATGCTGGTTATCACGTGTTGCTGTATTACTTCCTTCTTATTTCACCCAGCGGTCGTAAGAAGTACCAATAAAATCACCAATGGCAAAACTGTCTTTAAAATTATTCTCAGCTAGTGGGTTATACTGATGTAGCCAGTATGGGTCAGGATTTTAAAAATAAACTCTGGAGGGGAAAAGAAATAAAAATACCGGCATTAGCAGGAGTTTTGCTTATTTTATTTGTACTTTGCCACCTGTCTGTATGTTTTATGTGGGCATATTACACAAACTGCAGAAGTGCTTGCAAAACAAACTGAGAAAAGTTTTCCAAAGGCAGCAGAACTAGACCAGCTTTAGTGCACAACTGACAGGTCAGCACAAACTGTCTGAATTTATTCCACTGCTTATGGAAGCAAAAAGCCCCATTATTAATGCAACAGTATCTAAAATCATGTTCAAATACTGTTCTTTTCTAAATTAACCACTTACAGAATGAAAAAAACATATTCGACTGAGAAAGTAAAACCATCCTGCAAGAGATTTAACTACAATCTCTACTTGAAAATCTCTTTCTTCTCCTGCAAGACGGACACAAAGTTTGGATCTTGATTCCTGTACACACTAAGGCTTCCTTCTTCTGCCCTTGCAGAAAAAAAAACTGTTGCACAACAGGAAGAAAACAGCACCTAAACCCAATTCAGAGGTGCTAGTGCATATAAAATGAAAATGGGTGTCAGGCTGGATTATAACGAGGTTTATAACTCCAGGACTGTATCCAAATACACGACATTAATTTTACATTTATTCTCAGGCTTCATACTTAGATAACTTGTTTCCCAATTTCTGTTGTCATCAAAAAAATTCATACATTCTAGATCTTTCAATACTATCAGATACAAATGTAAATGCCCTCCGAGGTAGTCAGGTACCATTTTGTAGAATTCTATAAAAGGTAATCAAATATATACATGTACACACAACGTTGGACCAATGCTTCCAGTAAAATGGCTTTGAATTACAAGTTTTGTAGTGGCCCTTTCACATGAAAGCACACTGCAGTATTAGAGAAATTCTGAATTTGTAGAAGAAAAATAAAGTAACTGAAATAAGCTCTACACTGACATATATTTAATATAGCCTTTAGAAAAGCAGCAGTTCTGTAGACATGACAATGTTGGATCATAAGCTCCAGAAATACAACATACATTTTAAGACTGCTTTACATTATTTATTACTACTAACATTTTCCTGATGAGCTTTGTCATAATTTTCCATAAAAACAACTCTACATCCATTGTTGGCAATGAAAATGGAATTTTATAATGAAAACTACAGATCACACACAGATGAAATATTTGAGTGCTACAGTCCAAAGCAATTCACATTCTGAGAGCGTAAGCCCTCATGTAAATACATGATCTTCAGCTGAAAACGAGCAGAACACCAACAGTGCTGTAACAAAGCCTCCTTCCAAAATGCTCTTGTAGATACCAAGATCCACAAATGGGAATTTAAGACACTAGAGAGCAACGTACTGCTGATGCATTCAGGGCACTGCTGCAGAAGATCGTGTGCAATGGAACTTTTGGTTACATTTTTGGTATTAAAGCAGTATGATGCATCTTCTCACATCTTAATAACGTAAAACTGGATAAAAATAACATAACCAGCTAACAGCACTTTATAGCCATTGGTAGTGTTACTAATGGCGGCCTGCAAAATGCAAGAACTATCAACAGAAAAGCACTTTTATCAGTGGTACAAAAGGAAGGTCAGCACAGCAGCCCGTGACACGCGACTACAATAACATATGCTAGCAACTATTTTTAGGAGTGGGTTCTGAACTGCACGCCCTGCAAATCCAGGCTTAAGAGCCTCATCATTTAGCAAGACACTTAATGCAGGGATTATAAAACTAACAACAAAATTGTGTATCTAAAAACTTAGTACTGTAAAGAATCAATTAACCACCCCTCCCCCCTTACTTTTTTTATCAAGTAGAAATCCAGAAGTAACCGAATGTTACGCTACTGCAAACAAGTGAACCAGCAGAATCAGTGAAACCAAGACTAGGTAAGGAAAAAGAAAAAAAACCCCATGTTATCCCATTGCCTCCGGAAGGAAAAAATATCTGATCAACTTGGAGATGATCTTACGCACACCTCTCAAGTTCAATTTCAGAAAAGACAAAAGTCTTTCAGACTTAAACAAGATTAAGTGCGTGCAGAGACACTATGCAGAATTTGTTTCGTACTTGAGATGATGTGCAAAAAATACCAGAAAACTGTCATACTAAGCACAATTTGACTCTGGAATACAAACTAAAGAAAGGAGAAATTTTTTTTTCTTGAAGAATAAATTGAAAAATAAACAGCAGCAAGAACATTAAGAGTGAATGAACCAGGTTATTTACACACAGAGCATGCATATATCTTATGTGACTCACAATAAGAAGTAACAGCAACAACAAGATAAAAAGAATAGTGTTCCCTTGTGTGACTCGGATGTAAAGGACACAGAGGTCAATAGGTGGTTACAGCAAATCAATACATCCTGGTTTCACTCAAGACATGTAGCTGCAGGCAGGAACACAAAAAATTCAGTTGTTCAAAAGCACTGTGGTATTTTCTCCTGCCTAGCAAAATACCTGGTGTCAATCTGATCAAACCAGGAGGGAGAGCTGCCCTCTCCTTTCTGTAGCAGGTCAGCATTTACAATACAGAGTTAACACACAGCCCCAGCAAGGTCGGTGCTGCACTGAGGCTCACTATCAACTGAACCCAACACCAGGGTTTCACTAAGCAGAGGTCTTCCAGCCCAGCCTTGCTGATAACCTCTGCCAGAAACCAAATCACTCAAGTGACATAGTACACCAGGGACCAAGAATCCATCAAGGCAGAAGGACAAATCAAGCTCTTACAATAAAGAGAAACAAGCAGCAGGATAAGACAAAAGTCACATAAATATGATCGCCCAAATTACTAATTAGTTATCTATTACAGTGGTGATTGCAATGCAGATTATGAATTACATGAAAGGGTTTGCAGAGTTTCTAGAGCTTAGAGCCAAGGCACTGCACCAGTTTTGACTTTTTCTTCATTTCTTTCTTTAAGACTAAAGGGTATTAGTTTGCCTTAGGAAGGTATTTTTACATGGATCAACCAGCCACATTCGGTGCTCTGCCCTGCGCAGTATCTGCTGTATTCAGTGACAAGAGTTCTGCATTAGTTAAGGGCAGATAGACTGCGGCCTTTCTCAGAAAAGGGGGTATGAGACAAGACTTTAAATTGCAAGAATAAAATCTGTTAGGATTCCAGATGAGAGAATGTAGTCTTGGCAACAGACAATGTTGCACTGCCATGAAAGATAAGTAAAGGACTGGGTGGTTTGGTGGTGTTTCTCTCCCTCCCGCCCCTTATTTTTAACTTGTTTGGACAACACATAGCTTTCAGCTTTATAAATCAACCATGATTTTCTAACGTTTTGGACCTGAATATAACTTGTGTGTTTTAATTTCTTTGAACTTCCCAGAAGCACCCAGCCCTAAAAGAAGAACATGTCAAATGTACTCAGAACACAAAAACTGAAAGAAGTATCTCGTACTTGGAGCGTATCTAAAAGAGATTAGATGTCAAAGGGAAGTATGCAGGGAAATACCACCATGGCATCCATTTCAGGCATGAAGCCATTAAGAAATTTACTGTGTGAGAGACTGAGACTTATATTCCACTTGTGGGACTGACCAGAACACAAAGGTTTTAATCCTGACCCTAACTGACAGCATGAGGGAGGCAGCAAGGAGCATGGATGAAATCTGGCTTTCATGCCAGGCAGGTATTTCATCGTTGGGTCTTATTTCCTAGTTATTACTAGTGACTAAATAAAATGTTCCTATTGATCGACAGTCTAGGAAGAGTTCACTGGGGAAGTCTCCTTCTAAGACTGTTAGCTGCCTTTCCTCCTGGTTTTCCCTCTTCGGGTATAAGATACCAGCACTTGCTTGCAATAATCACACTGGAAATCAGAAAGCCACAATGCACCTCATGGTCTTTCTTCTCTAATAGCATCTTTAACTCTGCTCTCTTCACACAGAAACAAAACAACTTGTCTTAGATGTACTTATTAACATTTTTATTAAAAAGAGTGAAACTGAAAACAGGGTGACAGTCTAGTGGCGATGTAACATGACAGATTGCCAAAGCAGCACACCCAAGGAAAAGATTGTAGAGCCTGCGTTAACCCACACCCAGAGTAAGCATCCAGTTTCCCAAGTTAAAAACATGGGACTTTCAATATTTCAGCCCAACCTGAAAATGGAGTTTTCCGTAAGATTTTCTTGACTGTCATGAGAACAGTTTTCTAGCTCCCTGACAGCCTAGTCCAAGAAAAGCCCCATTAAACCCATGGATAATACATGGGACATTAAATACACATCTTTAAAATCATTTGCTACAAGAAGAAGGGCTTATTTATATATTTATTACTTGGTAAAGGATACCCATCTCTCAAGATACTAAAACTGACCAATGAAAAGCTGATTAATTTAGTAGTTTTTAGACAACCACTCAGTCCAAATAGTGGAAAGACCATGGAAATCATATTTTAATTTTAGAGTTTATCATAAATAATTGACAGAGCATCTTAAATTCTAAAGTACTGACTCAGTATCTGTGGATTCAAATTTCATTCAACCAGCACATTGCAGTTGCTTCCTTCTTCTAAGCAATGACATTAGACTCAAGTACCCAACAAGGATACAGTGCCATCACAGTTACACTGTATAATTTGTCGTTTTGCCACACACCAAGGATAAGTACCCAAGCACAACCTTTTGACTCTGCCTACCTGTATATTATTTTATGCTCTACCTTGCCTTATATTCTCAGTTAACTAAGTGGCCTTATCTTGCAGGAAGGAGAAGTATTACCTGGATCTAGTTGGTTTTGGGTTTTAATGGTTTTTTTTTTAAAAGCCACAGGAAATTGGACTCTTGCCATCCAACGCAAGCTCTAATCTCAGCCATAAAATGTGCTTCAGCTGTAAGCTTTTTAGCCATGAACTTTTAATTCTGTATTTGAATATCAGCCAGGCATTTGCTGTATAAAAACAAATGCATTTTGAATTTCTAGCATAACCATTAGCAAGATGATCATCTGTATTTAAAAACAGTATAAAGTATGTAATTTGTATCATTTGCAATAACTTTTTGTCTATGAAGTCAGAATTCTTGTAACAGTTATAAAGAAATGTGCTTTTATATCAACTTTAACGTGCCACAGTAGAACAGTCATAATAAAATCAAACCACAGGAGGCCAATCTCCTAATCTGGCAAGAAATACTAAAGTATACCATTATAATTTACCAAAAAGGTGGAGGTTTTGTTTGTTTTCAAAGTTCACCAAAAAAAAAAAAAATCAATTACCTTGGACTATAGGGATGTTCCATTAACATTTAATTTAAATCTTTTCATGCTGTAGATACTGCATGGAATCAGCAACCCACAATGCCTCACCAACCGAACTGAACTTTTTGCTGCGAATAGATAAAGAAAAGTAGTATCTGATGAGGGGCTTACTTTAAAAGCCTTATGACTAATATCATAGGACAACCTTGTGTTCACCTAAATTAATTTTCAAACCATGGGATTAAATCCTAAAAACTGGTCATAAGACTAGGGTTTAAATGTTGTAGCTCAGAAAGAGTATTCATTGTTTTCACTAACTGTGTAATGATCCCCTGAGCCAGCTCTGTAGTTCTGTAATTTAAAAGAATAAATGATATTCCTTTTTACCACATCTAGCGTGTAATGATAGCACTGAAGCTGCCAGGTACACCTAATCATTGCTTAGCAACACTTCAAGAGAGAACAGAAGCAACACAAAGTTTCGGAAAGTAACCCTCGAAAACGTAGCTGTGACTTTTCTGAAGTGAGGTGCTTCAAGTTAGCTGCGTAAAGCATGTAAGAATGGGAGAACATACCACAAAGACTGGAAAATCGGGACAAGCATGCAGAGAATTGAATTTCCACAACTCCTACATGGAAGTCACACAGTGCTCTAAGTGTTGCTGAAAGACCTCATCTATTTATAGCAAGGACTTCTAAATAGGGAATGAAAAGGTAAGAAACCACCTTCCTCCCATGCACGTGACAAGTAAGGGAGAAGATTTAGTGTGTCTTAAAAGTTACAGCAAATCCTTTTCTCTGCTCAGCTGCCTGTCCCCCAGTACCTGGCAGGCGTTATGATTTCCAAGTTTATAACTGCCTCCAGGCACCCATGCTGCACAGCATACTACCTCCCTATACCTACAACAATTCTGCTACAGGAGAGGCATAATTGAGCCCAGTATGCTCATACTTGCTATTTTTCTCCTTTTTGAACTTTATCCTACTTAGCATATTTGGCACATACTGTCCCTGGAGTAAGTTCCCAGCGACTGCTCTGGCAGGTGACACCCATCATCTCTACTTTGTCCCGGAAAGAATTCGGACACAGTAGTAAGTTTCATAGCCATCAAGGATTACAGAGAAATGCAGTTACAAAACAAAGAGGAGAGAATTGAAATCTCGAGTATTTTCAGCCAACTAACTTTACCATATTCCATTTAGTTTCCTACCATGTATCTACATCTCCGTTTACTTTTTGATCTGCATTGTGTCCATTGCAAAGCTAGATGAATGCTCTCAATCATAATTACCTCAGAAGAATTCTCTTTCAAGACTAAGCCCTATAAACAGGAAACGACTCATCTGGATATTACCAAATTCAGTAAATGCTTCACTGACAAGGAAAATAGTTAAGCTAAATTCCATTAATCAAGTTGCCACCAAGTGATTAGGACATGAAACTCCTTCATCATCACGGGCCAGAAAATGACATCATAGCAGACCTGTGATTAGTCAGAAAAGAGCTAAAGAGCTTCACATCTCCTTGGGAACTTTCTTTCATTCTTTCTGTTGTTACAAAAAAAAGCTCTTTTGTAACAACAAAACCACCTCAGGCGCTCGCTCCAAACCGCTGCTGAAGTTAAATTTGACACTGTAAGTACAGTGCACACAGCAGCAACATTTGGCTTTAGAGGCACAATGCACAAAATCACTATAGCGCTTCAACTACTCTGTCAGAATTAAAGAGACTGTGTGAGAAATACACTTTTTACAAGTTCTAGGAAATTCACACTTGATGTTTGGTTGCAAAAGCTCTACACATCACATCATGAACATGAAGGGGGTCTTAGAGCCTAAACATGCTCATAACACTCAATGCATTTATACTTTCTAACTGCAAGACATGTTGTGGTTCATTTGTTCTCTCTTCATTTTTCCACTCATCATCTTCCCCAGCGCCAGAATGTCAAAAGCAGGGTAGAAAGGTAAGGGACTAGAAGACAATCCTAATAATAATCTATGTTAGTAAAGAATTACAAGATTCATGAAATGGATAGGTTTATTAGCTTTACAGTAAATAGTCATAAATATGCATTATTGTGCCAACCACTGATGACTAAGTGATATTATTCTGGTGTTAGTTGTTTGGCAGCACAAACAGCTTTTAAAACTGTCAAATAATGTAAGCTACACTTAATTTTACATTTTTTAAAATGTAGCTAACATGCAAATAAACATGACTAATTTTTTGTGAGTTCAAGGGCTATCAAGCAGAACTTCAACTATTTTGTGCATCAGAAGGAAAAGGAAAATTAGAGGCTTTAGGTTTCATTGGGTTTTCTGTTTCTGAACTTTTAAAATAATTGGATTTTTCTTATTTAGTTTCTGGTTTATGTCATACCTTTTTTTTACCTCTATTCTCCACTGAACACAAAAAGAACAATTTTTTAATTCTTTTTTTTAAACTCAAGTAGTTAAGTTACATAATTACTTAATAAATCAGTAAGTGTTACGGCTAATGTAAAAAGCCTTAAAAATCTAAGTTCTGAACAAGGACCGTAAATGCTCAATGCTCGTAAGAGATTAAATTATTCTGTTTTGTAGCTGACGCAAATATGGGAAACATCATTCACACATTTATTGCCTAGAATTCAAACACATGGAAGGGAACATGAGAGAGATCTCCACCTGCAGGAGTGACAGTTCTGCTATTCATACCTTTTTATATGCGTATGTAATCAGAAATTAATTAATCCTGCTTTAATCAGTGAGGCAAAAGTGAAAAAAGTGTAATGCAACACCTCAGGTTAAAGAATAAAGGTAAAGTCCAAATTGCACAGATCCTCTTAAAAATGCCTTTGTTTCTGACTGAAAATAAGCTTCCAAGGCAGTTATAAAGCACTACAGAGAGCAGAGACAAGCGTCATCCAAACACCTTTAAATTTAAAACAGTAAATAAAAGACTTCACTTTTGAGAAGGCATCAAGGGAGCCAGTCACTCTATGTTTTCTTGTTGCTGGATTTTAAATCTTATCCCCACATTAAAGCTTCCAACAACCATTATCTAAGGGCTTCCAAGGGAATACCATTTGCTCTTAAGTAACAGGGTGGTTAAGAGCAGTCTTTCATGCCATGCTGCTGATCTTTCTGGCATGTCCCACAGCAAGAAGTGTTCTCCATTGCAGTGCCTACCATCTTTGCTTCAGAGAGGTTGTTTTGCTCTCTACTCCCCACCCCCCCCTTTGATTTTTAAATTGTTCAACAATTCAGTCTCTGAAAACGACGCCCAGCTTTTACCAGAGTGAGAAATGAATGCAAAGTCTCTGTAAGAAGCACCCATTTAGATGCAGCTTCCATACACCATACCATCCAGCTCCCATCTAGTTTCTTTTAAGGTTGCTGTATGTGATTGCTAGTAGCAAATTCATGTTTGCTTATTTAAGTGCCAAACCAGCAAAAAATGCTTTTTTGGTTACTTTTTCTTTCTCATTCATTTGTTTTTTACCATTCAGTATACTGTGCAGCCCTTCAGGCTAACTTTTTTCAGTGGCACGTGATGGAGAGACAGGAAGGTACTTGGCAAAACTCCACTCTCCGTTATTCTCATGAGATAACTCTGAGCTCAGTAGGGTTAGATGAACGTGAAAAAAAAAAAAAAAAAANAGGGTTGAGAGAAAGAAAAAAAAAAAAAAAAAAAAAAAAAAAAAGTCTGCCTTAATGCCTGCTTTATAACGATACTTTCTATTTGATAACTTATTCCCATAACCACAGTCAGTTTACCAGACTCATTTTCTGGCTAAAAAGCTACTCAGTACAAAACCCAGAAAAGCAGGTAGATGCCAAAGATCAAGTCTGTGGCATCTGTAGATTTCACCTTTGGCACCTGTAGCACTTCTGAAGTCAGTCCTCCCATCTCCTCAAATAGTACAAAAAAAAAAAAAAAAAGGAAAAAAAAAGGATCAAGTCTCCCCTAGGTGTGTTGCTAGGACCAGCTGTGTTCCAGGAATCCCAAACCTGTTGTGGGATGAAGGAGAACTAGAATGAATATTCTCAGTATGTTCTCCAACTCAACAAGCTGTTGGCAGTAATTAATGTTTCAAAGAACACACTCGTAGAAGGCTTAAAAACTGGAGCAAATCTGTTTAACTCAGGAGAAGAGAGAAGGAACAGAGGGAACGTGAAAGCCTTAATCATCCTCTTGTAAGTGCTCAAAACCAAAGCAAAGAGCAAAGGCCAAAGCGGGCTGCGCCTACCAACTCTGCGGGCCCCAGTGCCAGCCCTGTGCAACACAACGATGCCTGCAAGGAATGCTGCTGCCTTGCTCTCAGGTGGCACTGTCACCCCTTACTCTGAGGTAAGGCAAGCCCAGAAAACAAGGTGCTCAGGGCAACGGACATGCGTGCAGGATGGGAGGCTGACGGGGGCTGTTAGCATGCTCATGCCGAGGGACTCTGAACTTGCCGCTGGATTTCTCAGTGCTACTGCTGCAAGCATGCTTTTCTTTTGAAATATCCCATCTGACTAAAGTTATTAAGCGCTGAACCAAATTTCCTCACAGAAGGTTTATTATCTTTCTGCATGCTGTGCCATTTTGTCAACTAAGAGGCTCACAGAGATCTTATCAGTGGCCTGTTGACAAAAGTAAGGAGCATTTACAATTGAAATTATGATAATATAATCTTTATTCTTGAAATAAAATGTAAGCTGCATTATCCATAACTGCAGCTTTAGCTCTGGCTTGAACAAGAAGCTTATTTAAATACAATGTGCTTAAGGCTTCTCTAGCCCCATTTTATTACTAGGTAATTTACAAGAAACAAATAGGTTTTCCAAATTTATTCAGGCAGAGCTTTCATTGTTTAACACTGGTCAGAAGCTCCATTTCCACTGAATATTGTATGCTTTTATTCTCATTTAACTCTCATTTAAAGTCAAGGACTCCACCCACTTTTTGGAAGCGCCTGAGTTTGTGCTAGAGGAAGGAAGCTGAAGATTCACACATAAAAGTGTAGAATGAAGGTTAGATTCAACTTCGCAAGGGCACAAGAGCACTGGGTCACCTTACAGTATTTGCAACTCAACCCACCTTGGCTTTTAAACAGGTAGTGTAGTTTCGTTTTTTGGAGCTTCACAAAAAATTGGCTGGCACTGAAGAATTTTGGTCAGCATACAGGCAAATTTGAGGAAAAGCGAATTTTAAAAATACATTCATTCATATCGTGTTTTAAAAACAGCTGGAACTCTGAAAGCTGTTTTAAAAAAAGCTGGAACTCTGAAAGCTTAGAGGATGATTAGCACTTTACTGAGGATTCACATAAAAACTGTTTAACTGTAGGTATGAGTAAGAAAAAATACACTTAGCAATCATGCTGCTAAAGAAGAAATATACCAGGCCATTATACGTGCACTAGCATTTGATCCCTGTAGGATCAAATCCTGTTGGCCTTTCTGCATGTTTAAAGTCCCAGTGAGGGGAGAAGCGGGGAAAGGAAGCACACACAACAAAACCATAACAGAAGAAGAGTTTCTATTAAGTTGCAGGGGTGGGAGAACCCACTGCATATTCATCTCTGTGTGGAGTAAGTACGTACTAAAATGGACTTCCTACAGAAGACCCATACAGAAGAGCAAGAGTGAGTGCACCAGTAAGGCATGGCAGGTAGCACCCATGGTGAGCACATGCATTTCAAACACGCCGATCCAAACAGCTGTGAAGGGCAGAGGCACCTGGCCCTTGCATTTCCCCCACCTGTGGCACGCAGCTGGATGAAGGCAAAGAACTGAATTGTCCAGAGCGATACATATTCCCAGCACAGGTCTCTTCCAGTACTAGGGTTTCCATGTGAAAAGTTTGTGCCTTACCAGCCATTCAGTGATAACATGAAAAAGGTTCAACAAGGTAAAAGGTCACTGTAAAATATGCAAAATGCAGAAACACCAGGAAAGAGAAAATGCAAAAAACCAAAGCCTATTCAGCTGAAAAAAAGCTCTGTCTTTGGTATACTTAGTAAAATCAAGCTAAAAAAATTCCAGGGCAGAAAGAATGAGGCAAATGTGCAAGCTGCATTTCTCTCTAAAACCCTTCGTCATCACATTTTGCTTGTCCTGCAGTCACCTATAAAAATACACTCTGTTAATGGAAGTGACTTGTCCAACATATTAAGCTGTATTACTGTTCTCTGGTTACTTTAAGAAAAACAACAAAAAACCCCAAATTGACTGTATGCTTACTAATGCAAGATTAAAATTATGACCTTTCATACTTAGCCATTGTTTCCTTGAAAAGCAAGCAAGGGATATTCAGACATACCAGCCTTGTATAGGTTTTTCAGGTCACTGGCATTTCCCATAGACGGTATCTGTCATCACAAACCATCTCCAAACTGCTCTCTGACACTCCTCAGTAACTACCAAGGAATAAACAATATCCTCATGTTTGGTGCAAACATGGTTTCTCTTCCCTCTGTGCTTCTCACCCATACATAAAAAGAGGGTATACAAAGAGCAAACAGATTTGTAAAGGAGCAGATTTGTTAAAACACAGCCTTGGATCATCTGTCAAGGGTGCTGTGGACCTTAAAGGCAATAAGCACCTCAGCAAAGCCTTGTGTTTATATAGCTAAAGCAAACATGAGTGAAAGCCCGCCTACAAAGAAATTAAGCCCATCAAGGAATGATATTCTATAGCTCCAAAAAGTCACTGTAAATGACAAATGCTTCTTTCTATTGTGTCAGATGCTCCCAAAAGAAAGAAGCCTTCACTGTTATTACTGCAACCTAACACTTGCTAAAGGAATCTCTCCCCTGTAACAGGTTCTGCATTTTCCTCCGGTACTTGATAAAAGTTGTATTTTCTGATCTCACAGCTCCCTTGGGGAGTGAGCACTGCAGTGGCTCTGGTCATCACAGGTTAAGGAACACGAGAATTTGAAACTGAACAAAGTTCTGAGCTCATATCAGGGTTCTACTGAAGTTACAACACAGTGTAGTTCCAAGCCCTGCTACATAAATCCCTAGCACCATGGTCAGTCATTTTTAAATATAAATAACTTGAAGTAGTATGCAGGCCACACCATCAGACATGCTCACAAACACTCTTTCGTTCAGAGCTACGTTATATGCTGACAGAATTGGTGAACTGCAGTATTTCTGTACAACATTCACCAAACAAAACATAAATAGCTTCCTCAGGAATAGCAAAATACCTTTAAGATAGACCTTTTGTCTATAATGCTTAACATGTACAGCAGATTTCTATAGAGTAGCATGAAAAAAGATCGATGATGGAAACATGAAAACACTTATTTCTCAGAAGGGGAATTCAGGAGGGACAACAAAGTTAAAACGTTCAACTTTAAAACCCACATGCTTATGCAGAGATGGAGCTATCTTGCAGAGGACTGGAAAAATAACAGATGTCATTCATGAGTAGTAGATTTTTAAAGTTAGTTTTCACTATATGACTATTTTCTGTCTGTCTAGGACAGCAAAGAGGAGAGCAGCGTTGGCAATTTTGGTCTGAGGTCTTCAGGGAAAGAGGCTCTGCCCTACTTTGACAATAGCAGTTACTGAAGCAAATTAGGTCTCTGACAGGGATAAAATGAAGTTCCACTGTTAGCACAAAAGAGCTTCCATTGATTTTGGCCTCTTTCAGCTGATGTAAATAATCAAGTAACCATAAATTTGACAAGGAATAATTGCTGCCTTGTCCATTACACAGGGTACTAAAAAAGGTATTTAAAATCACCTTGAGCAGAAGGAAAAGGAGAAAGGAAAGCCGAGCTCGGACAGATCTTCTCCTTCATTAAGCGCTATTCTACAATGTCACCTGCAACCAGACAATCATATTTCAGTGAAAGAGGAAAAAGAGTTTGGTGGTCTAAGCACTAGGTTTGAAATTCCATGCTCTGACAGGGTCAATGGGCTCTTAATTCTGCCAAAAAAGGAATTTATGAAGTTTCATTTCATCTGCAGACAAGCTCATCTGAAGCAAAGGTGATCTGTGAGCAGTGGACCCAGTGATGCGTGGCTCCCGATAAATTTGTCTACAGTTAAACTTCCACATGGCTTCCCTGAGCCCTGATGGGAGTTCAGCTCATGTTCTTGCAGCCTTCGTTAGTGACACAAGACTGAGTTTTCTTTTCTTTAACTTATTGTCCTGCCAGCACAGGATGTTTTCCACCAGTCATTTCTATGTCGGCCTGGACTGCCCATACTCCAGCACAGGACTCTTACCAAGACACGATTACTATATGCTTAAGGCAGCAAACACCTTTCTCAAGTGACACACCACCAGCTACTACACTTGAGCTAACATGCACACTTGAGGGTTGCAGCAACTAAATACATCTTCTCTGGACAGACACTCTCACTACCACCAGTCAGAAATTATTTTGGCTTCAGAACATGCAGATAATCTCTTGCCTGGCTACGAAATTCTTCCGGTTTCTTGTCAAAACAGCCTTGCACAAAACATGGGTGTTACCTTCCCAATTCATGCAAACAAGCATCAGGAAATCATACCCCAAATAAAGGGAGTACAACAATTACCTTTGTTACTTCAAGCACCTACAGACTTCCAACCACCTTTTCTTCCAACAACTCCGATATCCCAAGTTTTGTACGATGATAAACTAGTCTTTACTTTTACATACAATAGAGTTTAAAATAGTTGCTGCAAAAAGAGTTGGAAATTAACACTAGCATTTCCTACAACTGAGTCTAAGCAAGAGGATTCTTAGCAAACCAAGAAAGGTCAGTCTTCCATAACGGAGCTACATTCATTAAATAAAAATCACTACCCCCCTCTTTTTTTTTTTTTTTTTTTTTTAGTAACCACTTTGGTGATCTCAATGAAAGGTCAAAACCTTTTTCCTCATTAAGTACATCATTTTGCTAGCGAAGAAAATGCCAAGTCAAGTACTCACACATCTAAAATCAGTTTGGATTTGTTGTTACTTAATGTAACAGTATTGATGAAACTACTAAAGGGATTGGAGGGAGAACTAGAACCATATTTTAGAAAAGAAGAGGGCCATCATTATTCTCTGAAGCAGACTTAGGGATGTTTTGTGATTTCAGAAGATTTTATACCCATTTAATATCTCTTAAAAGAACAAAAAAAGTGGAGAAAAGCTGTATTGATCTCAGATGAGTTCAAGTAGTACTAATAAAAAAGCACTTCCAGTTGTCAGGAGAAGAAAAACAGTGTTTATACCAGCTTCTGTGGTAGAAAGCAATAATGTCTGAAAAACATGCAATTATGGAACATTTTAGTCTGTAATTACAAATGAAATCTAAAGGTTGATGGGAATGAGGCCACCAGGATAAAAGTCCACCAGACAAACTCCTCTGACAATTTACATCTCCATCTCTTCCAAAAGAAAAAAAAAACAACCAAAACCAAACCAAAAAGCCCACAAAAAAACCCCAAAACTGCCCCCCCCAAAAAAAAAAACAACCCCACAACCAAAACAAACCAACAAACGCTGAATACCACACAGCCACATCAGTTTGGCAGAGAGTTAAACAAGGCACTGGGTGAAGGTATGCAGAAAAGAAATGAAGGAGAGACGAGAGAGAAGTATGAATGACATCTGCATCTTTGTCAGTGCTTGACATCATTTTGCTGAGAGCTCTTGTGATATCTCAGGTCAAACCCTGACCCTCCAGACTTAGCTCTATCAAACAAGAACAATTTGGCTGCCGCAATTAATTACCACATGCAAAGCACTTTGACATCTGTGGATGGAAGAATCACTACTATTGCTACTTTTATTAAATAAGGAGATGGGTGAATAAGATGCTCATGAAGGCTTGGGTACCAAATTTAAGTTTATTGGCTACATTTTTGGTATGTCTGAAGAGGCTGCTGTTATGGCGGAAGACTTATAAAAGAAAGCAAAATTGGTCCAAACGATTTTCTAATACCAAGAACGAAGAAGAAGAGACCAGCGAAACCTACCAAACAAGAATGTAACTTGTTAAGATGTATACCTTTTACCAATGACATTCTGAAAAAAAAACATGAAACCCAAACACTTATTTCCCTGACCTTAAAAACCCGGCATTTTTATAGTTTTTTTGTGATTTTCTCTTGCATTTAATTTACATTTTGATACTTTTGCAAGTATTGCATGACATCGTACTGACTGTTAATTTGCTAAAAGTCAATACCCACTGAACACATACAACCCTTTTGACTGGTGCTTTCTTTTTTTCAGAACGGAAAAGATGGTTATGCTGATATATAGCTGTCCTGCCACAATAAAACATCCAAACATCACACCCATGCTGCAAAAACCTCAGTCAAAGAACACTATGTTTCCCATGTCACCATCTGTTCATGTTCTGGATGTCTAGATAAGCATCTGGCCTTGTCTAAAATACCACTAAGTTTTTTCTATTTTTTTTTTACTTTTATTTTTTAATGGC
The DNA here is from genome assembly GCA_013400535.1 of Scopus umbretta. NCBI lineage: Eukaryota > Metazoa > Chordata > Aves > Pelecaniformes > Scopidae > Scopus > Scopus umbretta. The sequence continues at coordinate 32,389 of VZTL01033055.1, forward strand.
TCTTGAAATATCCATGCTCTTGCAAAAATCCATGGGAACAACAATGGCAACACCAAAAAAAAAAGATCCTTCAAAAATGCACAAAAAATGCAAAATTGGTACTGCTTTCAAAATGAAAGCCCATGCAGACCAAGGTATGAGCACGCTTAGAAACAACAAAAATCAGATTCCCTTGAAACACAGTCCACAGTATGGCAGCTTTAATAAAAATAAGGATCTGTGTGGAAAAAGCTGCTGAAACAACTGCAACAAGAAACTTCTCATATATCACTGTGTTACAGGAATTGAGATACTGTAAATTAATGACTAAAAGTAGGTACACTGAACCCCTTGAAAAATGCAACCCAGTGTTTCTAAGGTATCAAAGGTGAGTATGCAACACAAGGACTGGAAAAGCAGATCAGCTCCACAGACAGATATTAAAGCAATAAAATTCAGCTGGCAGACCTTCAACCTATAAACAAAATCATTGTATTGATAGCATCTATGCTGTTCTTCATAACAAGAGTGACCGAACAACCTCTGTTGGGTATTGTCTGTGGGCTAACTTGTCTGGCTGACTTTCAGTATTTCAAACTGAAAAGCTAACTCTTGTTGAAAAGTACACCAACCTAGCAAATATCTGCAGTGAATCAAAGGCAGAAACCAACCACAATATTATTTGACACATGACTAGCACAAGTTGCAAGGATTGATTTCTACACGATATTCTTGAATACACAAAATATGAAGTAATTATTGCTATTTTTGAATAAGAAACACACTCTTTCAATCTTTGTAACAACCTACAGGTTCTGAAGAGGATTAATGGGATATCTCTTATAAAGTCCTTTGTCAATTTTAGATGCTACATCCCAAAAACTTATTTGAGGTTAAATTACCACCTTGTTTATGGAAAATCCTTTCAATCATTCCTGAGACTTTGGCAATACTGGTTTCATTATTCATGTCTCTGCTTAAAGGTACCTTATTTTAGCTGAAGTTAATTCTGCTGATAAGTAACAGACTAACCAGATTAAGCTTAGTTTAATTATTTTTAAAAGTTTTTACCTATTATGCACTTGTTCAATTAAACTCACTTAATTACAAGTGGAAACAGTGCAATTTTCCAGACAGATAATTGAAAAAATGATAAAAGTATTTTGCTGCAGGAGCTAAGCGTGGAACTTTTAACCTTCAAAACTACTGTGTCCCTACCAAGTACTTTTGCTCATTTTGGAAAAAAAAAATTTCCTCTTTTGCATATGAAATGGAATAATTGAATATATGATGCAGAAATTGTCTGCAATCAGCTGTACCATAACTGTATTCTACTACTCTGAAAAGAAATAAAATATCCTTTAAGGCACATTAGCAATCAACAGGAAGCAGCATACATTGACTCAGTATCAATCTACTATCAGTAGCTGATATAAGTGGTCACTGAAATGTACACTGCTCATTATAAGACCTTATAAGTATCTCTCTCTGAACATCTCTAGATTATTTTTCTTTTATTTAAAAATACTAATAATCATCACCGCATTTGTATGCATTTTAGTATAGTCACAATAGATCTATATTGGTCCTATTGAACATTAATCACACTTGCAGCAAATGTGCATTTTGAATACACAACTTTTCATTGCTAAAAGTTGCTTGGTATTTTAATTTATAAACCTCAAACAGAGGACACTCCAAATCTAAGAAGGCTGCACAATTGTGCAACCCAAAACATAAAAACTGTATTTGAGTTAATCATGACAAACTTTTTTCTTTTTTTTTGTAAACTCCATCCCTTTGATGCCATTTTCATCATTTGGTACATGTTCAGAATTATTACTGACTTGAGTTTCAGTCTGATACCAATACAGAAGCAGGAACCTCCCATACTGCTCTTGAAATCACAATTCAAATGAGTGAGGGTGGGGTACGGTAGGCTTTTTTTGTCATATTTTTAATTTGGGAAAGGAGTCTTCCCTTCTCCTCCACAGCATCTTTTATATTTTAAATTCTTGGCAAGTGTAGCACTTGCATCTGCATATACTAAGGTTTTATAATAAATGAAAGAAAGAAATGAAAGAATACAAATTGTGCCTTCTAAATTACTTGCAGCAGGCTTCACTATGCTCATAGCTCTCTCCCATAGCACCAGTTACTGAGATTATTTTCAGTGACAGACAGAATTTTAGTAAATCACGTAGGGGTATCTGCACCTATTAAGCTAATGCCAGTAACGTGCTGAATACTGGAAGACTGTAGACTGTAGCTTTAGGTTGTCTTATTAACAGAAGCTCACCATTTGGGATGACTGCACTCCTCCTGTTTGAACTAAGTGAACTTGGGTCCAGGCAGATGCTCAGCAAGTAGGCCTAATCAAAGTTAATCCTATTGTGTGAGGCTACCAGTGACAACTCAGCACCAAATGAAACAAAAA
>VZTL01033056.1:1056-11327 GCA_013400535.1 Scopus umbretta
TTTTGCTTAAGCCTCATGCTGAGATCACTTTTAAAACAGAGATGTCTGCTTTATGAGTCAAGATTCACAAAACCAGAAGGGCTATTTCAAACAATTTGCTGACTTCCTCCAAGTTAGAGGCTGTTGGACTCCCTAAAATTAATGTTTAAGTAGTTTAAAGTGTATCTTAGAACCGATCTTGATTTTATAATTTCCTGTGATGGAGAGCCCACTTCAGACTTAAAGGTTGTTGATTGTTAGTTGCTGTCACTTCTCAAAATTAATGAATTAAAGAATACATTTCATTTTTCATCTGAATTTTAACTTTGTACTCCTCTCTGGCAGACTGTAGTGACATGCCTGACCTGCACAGACTGAAATTTTCTATGTTAAAGGAAAACACTGAGCTGCTTGAGGTTTTTCACCAAAACTCTTGTGTGAACTGTCATACTTCTCAGTCCTTGTAATTGCTTTCCTGACTCATTTCTGAACCCTTTATAATGCATCAGTATCTTTTCAGTACGGGTATTAGAACTGGATACTGTGTGAATGTGGTGGGGAATAAGATTGTACAGGTATCAGAACTGATCAGGTTATTTTTGGTCTGTCATTTCTTTCAGTTTTGAAGAAGGGGTAATTATTTCTTCAAAGAGGAGTTGCTATCATGTGAATTAATAAAAAAAATCCAGTAATAAAAAACATTCTGTTAAGTAATAATCCATAGTGAATACAAGCTAAATTGCTTGTGCATTCTTGGTGATGTACTGTACCAAACCAGAGTCTGATTACTTGCAAATCTGAAAGTACAGCAGTAGTAACATCATCTACATTGATGATCCTTGTATTTAGAGAAACTATTAGGAATACTGTACTGTAAAATGCCAGAAATCTAATTTATCAGCCTATTGAAATTACTGTTTGCAAGCAAAAAGCAAAAACGTGAGATCAGGTAGCTGAGATTGGTTGCAGATGCATTGCATCTAGTTAGTAAGGCATCCAAATATGTGTATACCCACATGCATGTCAGCATAGTGAGTAGTGAACCCTGCATTACAAGAGATGTTCATTCTGCACTGTTTCACTGAAATCTAGTAATGAAAACTCAGTCACGTCCATCAGTGTACACGCCTAATGATCCAATGATGCAGAATGTTTTTTTTCTTTTTCTTTTGACCTTTAACCAGGAAAGCTCATCATTTATACATGAAGTAGTTCTCTTTCATTTGGACAAGAAGGCAGTAGGCTTTGTTGAAGTGGGCATCTATGGTCTGCAGACCAATTTACTTTTCAGCTTAATGAATCAGGATCTGCCTGCACATAGGTTGCTTGCTTTTGCCAGCATTTAGCAACCTAATACGTCTGCCTTAAGTAATTACATGTTAGGTAGTTGAGATGTAGTTCAGCCAAAGGCATAAGCTGTATGGGAGAGTGGGATGGAAAGGACCCAAATTAGATTTGCCTCGAGCTACTGCGGCAGCTCGCATAGACAGAGATGAATTTTGAACTGAAGAAAGCCAAAGTGATTTTGTTTAACCAACTGGTTTTCTCACTTTTAAATAAGCTGGCCTATAATATCACAATTTGTTTTGGTTTTCCTCAGTGAAAATTCTGAAGTTTTTAACTGCCAACTAGGAAATTTTATGGAGGGTATTTCCATGTTAAAAAAAGACCTAAATCTGACTGTTTCTAATATCTTTTAACCACCATGTATTCGGTCCTAAGAAAAAAAACTAATACTATAATTTTATAGTCTGCATCATTATCCTGCTTCCATCTGATCTTAGTGCTATTTTTGCTAATCAGCTGGGTTAAAAATTGTAGAACAATTAGCCATATATATCTCAGTTATATGTGAGTATTATATGTGATTGAGAGGGATATTCAGTAATGTATTGTCTGTGAGATAGGGTTGGGATGATGTATCAAAAGAGTTACAATGTTATTTCGTCAGATTCCTTGCATATCCCAGTCTTTTGGCATTGTGTGGATTATTATAAAACACAAAAATTGGCGATTCTCTACAAGCTTTGCCATGAACAAAGCATCAAGGGGGAAACTCCCTTACATTGCTCGCTACGAGATCCAGTTGGATGGATAGTGCTTCTTTATATTAAGGTCCTGTTTCCTTTGATGTTCATTGAGCACCATTTTGTTTAACTAGATAACTTCTTCAATGCATGTTATGTATTGCTTATTTAACAGGATGTCTGTTTTGTGTATTGTCTTTTAAATTAAAAAGCATTTAGATTGTCCAGTTTGGGGAGGCTATAAAACGGAGGTAGGATGTACCCATCGGCTGGGCTTCCTTCTGAGGTTGCTGGGATTTCAGTAAGTGATTGATATATCCAAGTTCAAGTTTGCTTGTGTCAGGTTAGTGAAGAAGAGGGACATCTCCTTTTGATTTTCTTCCTTTTGTGTTTACAGCCAGCTATAAGTGCTTATGAAATGCAGCCACGTTCTGCATGATAGATGAAAAGCTGTTCTCAGTGAGTATGTCATAGCTGAGTCAGCTGGGCCCCCTGCTGCGCTCTGCTTTTGTTGTTTTTAAAAAGGTCTATGTCCTCAAGTACCTAGTTCTGTTAAATATTAGTAAGCCTGTACAGTGAATTTTGATTACTAAAGTTGACTGAAGATGTATTGTCTGCCTTGTGTGTTGCGTCTGGTAAATAGCTGGTTGCTGTGGAAACCGCCTAAAAAGGTAGAGTGTCGTTGGTACCCCATAAATTCTTTAAACAAAACCTGATCACAGCAAATTCTAACATTACTCTTCGAAGAAGGATAAAAGAGGAGGAAGAGATTCAGACAGCTTTTTCCTTTTGTAAACGCACCGCTTTATAGGGGAAAAAATAGCTAGAAATAGTCTGTCTCGTACAAAATGAAAAGGTTGTGGATTAAGGCATTGCATTAGTGAAAGAGCTGTATGAATGTGAAACAGAAAGTTCTCCAGCTTCAGCCATTATGGGTTTGTTTGGTTAGATCTAATTTTGGAAGTCATTATAGCAAAGGTAAATGACTTGCACAGGAGACTACTGTAAACAAAAGACTTGATACATTTACTTTGGCAGGAGCCTTGAGAAGACTTGGGCCTTTCACTGCTCTTTTATGCAGCCTTCTGTAATACTCTCACCGCCCACCTCTGTATGCAGGTGGTTCTTATGTCCCTTCCTCCCTCCCTGACAGCTTCTTTCCCCTGACAGGTGGGATTTAAGGGGGGCAGCACCTGCCATTGAAATGCTGGTGTGTAGCTGTAGAATACCTTTATTTTTATAGTAGTTGTCCCTTGACTTCTAAAGCCACTGTGTTTTGCTCAAGTAAGAATCTATTCATTCTCTCCTGCTGTAGTATTGGAGTATAATCTCTTTCGAATGCTTTACTTTTTAATTGTGGCTCCTCTTTGGTTGCTTTTTGTGGTTTTTATTTTATCATTTAATAGCTTTATACCTACAGATTCTAGGCAAACTGATGCTAAGCTGAGTTTTCTAGTTTTTCAGTGGAGAGTAAACCATGAGAATTTTAATTCCCTTTCCAGGTCTCTACCTACGTGGTTAAGTCAAGGCAGTGCCCATTCTTCACCTACTCACTCCCACTTGTGTGCGTGGCGAGGAAACTTCCATGACAGAAAGAGTGCCCATGCACAGGCTGCTTCTTTCCTTTAACAAAGCTCCTCGTGAACATATCATATGGGTGTAGCAGAGCTTTCATTGATTTCTAAAGCTGGGAGGATGAAGTAGGGGGCAGAGTCAGTATCCTTGCCTTACTGCACTCGCTTGCTGGCACCTCTTTTCTGTTCGCCCTGACTGTTGGGTGAACCTAGGAGACTCCCCTTGGCAATCCCTGTCATGGGTGACTTCTGACTGCTGTCACTTCCCAGATTGCCGGGAAGTGCTTTCAGTCAAGGAGTAACTGTTTACCTTGACAGCTACCTAAAACAGATGAGGAATACTCTACTGTTAATTTTTATTTTTTTTTTTTTAAATAGGAGATCTTTATGCTGCATCTTCAAATGAGAAGAAACCCATCCCTGCACATTCTCACACACTTTATGTCCGGGGGGATAGCAATGCTGCTGGTCATTCTGATATAAAACTAGTACCATGGGAATCTATGGGGTCATTTTCTACTGCTGCTGTAGAAGAGAGGATTATCTTTATCTCTGAAATTGCTCCCTTAGTGTTCATTAACTAAAAATATAGTAATTGAGAAGCTGGTAGGAAAAGATTTTGTCTAATAGTAGCCCTGATCTCTAAAATGGAGTTTAACCACATAATAATTACACACTGAAATGTTTGACTAGTATGACTGATATAAACAAGCCAACCATGGAATTGAGTGCCAGATTAATTTCACCTCATGCTGTATATACAAGATATTCGTATGCTTTCAGGTCAGATGACTGATTCTGAAGAAAAAGATGTGGTTTTAGCTGCATGAACTCTTTTGAACTTCCTTCCACCTGCAGGGTCTTTAAATGTCAGGAGAAACAGACAACTTTGTTTTACTGGTATTATTCTCCAATGTCTTAAAAAACCAGAAAGGTAATACAAAAGATAAACATCCTGCTCTCCAACTTATTGGGGAAAAAATGCAAAAGACACACATCTTGAAAAAGGAAGCACAATGTTTTGACTTTACACTAAGATTTAATAAATATAGACCTTTTTTCCCTGTGAGGAGATAGTTTAATGTCATTACCTCCTTCTGTATAAGCTAAAAGATGAGGTCTGGTTACTGCCCCCAATGTTTGAATATAAACCCAAAGTCAAGTGCAGAAGTTTTGGCTATACATACTTGTTTAAAATTTCCAGTATGAAATTCAGCCTAGCATTTCAGAGGCGGTGCTGTGGCTGTCAATAGAATAGAAACTCTTGGAGAAATGAACACCGAGAACTTGTGTGTGCTGTCTGATCATAAAGTGTTCCATACACTGCATCTGTCAGGAAGTGGGCACCTTCCTTACAGTGAACAACCAATATCATTTACAGCAAAGAGAAAGATCTAAGTGATACGTAAAATTGAAGACCTGTTTTCCACCCATGAATTTGATATCATGATGTACTTTTCATCTAAGAGTAAGGTAGTATATATATTAATATGCATTTCTAGAAGATTATGCTCATGGGCATTAGTGTATTCCTGACATTTTTTGCTGTGCTATTGCTCTTAATTAATCTCTATTGTAGAGGATGTTTTACTTCCTTTCTACATATCAGAATGTGCTTTAGGTGTAACATTCTCAGTAGAATTGACTGTGTAAATAGGTGTGTTTTATTTTAAAAAGGAGTTTTGTCAACTTTGCCCAGAAGATTTGTTGAATTTAGTAAAAGCTACAGATATGCCATGGTATTGGCAGGGAGGTATATGGGAGCTCCCACTGTGCCTTTCACTGCCTCTCACCCACCAAATCTTTAGATAAATAGGGAAGTGCATGCAGTTCCAGGAGCTGTCAGTCTCATTGCTTCAGCTATGGCTATACTCAGCAGTGAGAGAGGAGGCTGTCAGGGGGGTGACCTTAAATTCTGAAAGTTTAATAAATCTAGATTTGTTCTTCTAAGCTCTGAGAAATCTCTATCACTGTGATTTAATTATTGAAACAATCTCTTTTTGCAAGACAAAACTTAATGTGCATTATGGTAGCAGAGACAAATGCAGAGAGGACCTGCCATCAGGCTCCCTGGTGACAGGACTGAGAGGGAAGGGTTGCATTGCTTGTGTTCGGGGTGACCATGGTATTCTGCATACTTCATAAGGCCAGTGAAGACTCAAAAAGGGATTATTTAAGGCTGTGAGGAAATACAGCTGCAATAGGAGGAATTTGTTCCTTAATCCGGCTTCTGTTTCAGAGTTTCTGTTACTATAGCCACCTTATTTCTAGTAGATACTGCTGGAAAGGATGGAAGTTGAAAAAAAAATTGGCCTCTGTCTTGTGCAACAGGTGCAGTTTGCAGTTGTGAGCATGGGCTGAGTTGAATCTCATTCACATGCACAGAGAATGGCTGCAGGCAGCCTTGTCAGTAACTACCACAAGAACTTGGGATTTCTGCATAAGTATTTCATACCTCTTGGAAAGATGCCAAGCAGAATTTAATTGCTTATGGTGAAATCTTTCTCTGTGGCTAGATAGGACATTGAATACTTTTGAACTTTCAAATTGCTAAGGGGACAGCCTCATCTAGCATGGTTGTATTTAATATACAGGCAGATAATGAAAGATACTTCTTCATCAGATAGAGTTCTTTGATGCACCTTTTTGTTTTAAATATACCACACTAAGTTGAGGGAGAGGAAGGGAGTTCTTGTAATAACATACACATTTGTTTTTCTGTTTAGTAAATTGACAGGTGTTTGGTTTTTCTTCTGTCTGCCCAGGAAACCACGTCTTGTCTCCTGGAGAGTCTGTTGGAAAAGGTCTAATGCCAGAAGCTGCAAAAGATCTCGGTCTCCCTGAAGGGATTGCAGTAGCAGCATCTCTCATTGATGCACATGCTGGAGGACTAGGTACTCAGTCATATATTTACTATTCTTGGAAACAGGAATGTACTGAATTAATTTTAGAAAGCCATTTTTCTCACAGCCTGTTCTGTATCCAGCAATTCGCTCTGATGCTATTCTTATGAAATAGCATAACTGAAATTAAAAAACCCTCACAATAACTGCTAATATTGAGTATCTGTTTATAGAAAGGGGCTAGTTTATTTCTTTTCAGCTGGATTTTCAAATTGTTTGTTAACTTCTGCTAGTTCCACTTTGAATTCCTGAACTGAAACACCATTGTGTTGGCATGCCATGCCAACATGCATGGGAGTTTGCATCTTGTGTTGCTCAAAACTTTGGGGATAGGCAAGAAAAATCTAAAATTAACATTCTAAGGGAGAGGTCTCATGTCTAAGGCTTGTTCATAGTTAGTCTTCCTCCTTAGTTTTAGAAGCGATTCATGATTTATTTAAATAATGCAACAGAGACTTTTTCACATACATTTATGGTAGCACAGTGTGGGATATTATGCCAAAAACGCTGCTTTTGGTCTAGGAGGTTAGAATATGTCAATACTGTGTATCTTAACTAGCAAACAGAAGTAGAAGGGGAACTGGGCCACTGCACAGCATTCCCTTTCTGCGACTTTGAACTTTTCACCCATAAGTGGAGTGGGAGGCCTGACACTTTATTTTCCAGAACAATATTTTTTCTTTTCCAGCACAATATTCTGACATGCCCAGTTTCAACTGTGTTGAAATATATTTGGTGAGGCTCAATGGCTTCATTTTCTTACTGTGCTGTTTGGCCTTATCTAAATACAATCAATAACAAACTGATTCAATGTAACTTTTCAACAGGAAATTGAGGGGGTTTTAGTTTGATAGTTTAGAAAAATATCTTCCCTCTGAAAGTTTCTGTGTTACTGGAACAGTACTGTTCAATGGAAATCTATTGCTCATCAGTATGTTTTTCTCTAGATCTACATGAAATACGATTAGCTGCTACATTACCAGTTTTGTTTCAAATATTTTGTGGTGTTTTAAATCTCATTTGTTCTTCTAGAAGTTGTGGCCGGGAACTTTTAAAATGTTTAAATCCATTTACTATGCTTCTGCTAACTGTTTCTGATGAGATTAAGTAATCATGTAGATTACTTTTCTTGTAACTCAGAAGGATTAGATAGAGATCCAGCTGCAAAAAGGAAGACTGAGTTTTAGTGTCGTAGTTGTAGATGTGTTGTGTTCTTACTGTTGTGACTTACTTAAAAATCTGTTTGTGTCAATTAGCATCCTAATTGCATAAAAATGTGTTTAAAACTATGTGCCCTAGCAGTTTTGTGATCTTGAAAAGGATGTAATAATAAGCTGGCCTGAAATAATGAACTTGCTGAAAAACTGGGTTGTCACAGAGCACGTGAAAATGACAGTGGAGGGTCCTTCTTTAATTGGCATCATTATGTGAGTACTGGATTCAGAGCATAAGTTTGCCCAGTATATGTCATGTGCTGAAATCAGTTAATTGAACTTAAAGAAGAATAGGGAGCTGTTCATTTGCTATATAGTCTTCTGTAAAGAAACCAACATTAGAAATATATAGCTACTGGCATCCGACAGAGTAAGATTTCAGTAGATAGAGACAGTCTGCTTATGCTAGTCCTGTTTATCAGAATATGTTTTCCCAGATGGCACCACAAACACTAGCAGACTACTGAAATCATTGCCAGGAGGAAAAAAAAAACTATAGGTTGTTGTTAGGGAGAGACACGTTACAGAGGGAAGAGTCAGTAATGCAGTGGGAGAACCTGCATGCTAATCACACGATAACTGCATAGAGTCTGGGAAAGGAGGAAGATTTAAGATGGAACTCATCCTTCTTGAATCTGTAATAAATAGATAGGGAAACTAATAAAAAATACAATAAAAAGGAAAAGATTTGGATAGCAGAAGAGACAGCAGGAGCAAAAAGACATCTCGAGTGCAAATTTATGTAAAGAGAATGAATGGTGTGACTACATCTCAAATACTGAATAGCTCTCCTTCATCCATAGCTGTTAATAACGAGAACCTTCATTTTTTTCAAGTCTAGTTTAACCTATGGTGTGTAGAACACAGAGTTGAAAATGCTGAAGGAAAAACAGAAAAGTGAAAGGAGAACACAGATAATAGAACTAGGAAGTGAAACTGTGTTCTGATTAAAAGATGTTAAGGATGGCAATGCACTAAAGCATATTAATCTTTTAATAATGGAAAAGGGGCAAAGAAGAAAAGAAAATAAGAGATATTTGAAACAGTGAATTAAAATGTGAAAATATTGGAAATAAATAACTCCTGTAGTTGATGTAAAACTTTTGAAAAGGTACTGGTGTGTGTTTTAGTGCTTACTCTGCTGTCATCTACACTGAAATACTGAGGCTTGCAATTTGTTTGAAGGATCGGACTTGGATATAAAGTGTTGTTTTGCTGAACAGGTTCCTGAAGTTTATGAAGGCTTCAAAGTTTTGAGTAAAATAAGGTAAAGATAAAGAATTATGTAGTACGTATGTGGGTGGAGGTCATCTATGACTCCTGAATGAGACGATGTGATACCTATTATGGAAAAGTAAAAATCTAAAAGCTGAGTAGTTATGTCTTACATTTTGACCTACTGTACCAATTTAAAAGAGCCTATAGATGAAAATGTGAGTATGGGAGGCCAGTCTTCGGACTGTCCTCATAAAAATAATGCTTACATTGCACCTTCTAAAAAGACATCAGCATTGTTTCAGCAAAAGTAGATAATTTATTTTACAGTATCTCAAATACTTTGTCACTGTGGAAGAGATCCAAAAGTATGCATGCTAAGCATTGCTGCCTTCTCTAGAATCTCTCCTACAATTTGTGTGGTATATAGACTTCTTGTTCTCAGTCTCTCTTGAGAATCTTCAAAAGATTGTGAGTCTGCCTCAGAGTGTGAACAATTCCAACTACATTAAAGGTGAAAGTGACTTATAACAGCAACTAAATTACTTTTAGCGATTTAAATATCTATGCTTTCATTGTTATGAGAATATTCCAGACTTATTTGCTGCCTGACTTCAATTAACCACAAATAGGAAGACTGTAGCAACTCTAAACACTAGTAAAGCAACTGAAAAATCCCACTGATTTCAAAAAGGCCCAGCATGCATATTTTGCAGAATGCGTGTTTTCTTAGTAATTAAAAATATCTAAACATGAGGCTCTTCAATTTTGTATTGTTTATGAAAATGCATTTGCAGCGTGTGCTGACAATTCAGTTCAATATATTTGTTCCCTCTGAAGTGCGAACAGTATTTTTAACTCCTTTAAAAATTCTAATATAGTGTTGCCTACTACAGGAAATTTTCTTTTAGACAATCCTATCCAAAATCCTTAATATGAACTCATGCATGTCCGTGTTTGAGCGGTGAAAAATAAAACGTAAGAGGTAGAAGCCATTCTTTTAGCTTTCTTTTGTTCCTTACAAATAAAGTCCGTGTATGACAGCTATGCTACTACAAAGTTACAAGCCAGCTAGGATAAAGGGACATAACAACAGATTTTTAAAGACTGTACGGTTTTAGGTCTTAATTTTCTCATTATTTAGGTAACTTCCAACAATGATAATACCATGATAACTGTGGCAACCCCAACGATAAGACAAACTCCAACAGACCGATTTAATAACAGAATCTTGCAGTGGTGACCTAAACAAGAACTTGTTAATAAAATGTAGCATAGTAATCAGCATTAACACTTGTCATCTTTCACAACATCCAGCAAATGCTTTCATTTTTCTTCTACAGTGAGGAGAAAGATTTT
>VZTL01033056.1:11361-26850 GCA_013400535.1 Scopus umbretta
TTTTTTTTTAAGGAGGGGTGGCAAACTGGTCACCAAACTGCACATTGTGGATGTAGATGCAATGCACAGTCTGGTGGCCAGTTTGCCAGTTGAAAAGTAATGCTTATGAGAAAAAAAGACAAACAAAAGAGTATTACTTGTTGGGCTGCTGCATTTTGCTGGGTGCAGCACAGTGTGATGCAAGAATGCAGCCTAGGAGAGGAGGAGGAGAATGCAGGATTTCCGATTTAGCCTCCCCTTAAGTGAATTAAGCGTGATGTGATGCATGCTGAAGCTTGGCTGTAGGTCTGCCCCATTCTGTAAGCAAGCTCCCGGCTCCTCTCTGGCATCTCCTCATGTATGTTTCTGCTGCAGGCTGAGTGCTTGCTGAGTTTGTCCTCCTTCCTGTCCTGTCCTGCATGCAGAAGCTCCTCAGAGCCAAGCACAGGTCCTCTTAGGGAAGGAGTAATCTTCCTTTAGATGGTTCTGTCTGACATGGACAGAACGGCAGCAGCAGTCAAGACAACAAAACTGGCAGCTTTCCAGTCTCCTGCCAAGTTACTCCTTTCTCCAACTCATCCCCTGACAAAACACATCATACAGTTTATGCATGATAAACTGTGAACAAGTAAACATATCTGCAGTCTACTACTGCCTTTGACAACAGGGCAGTCTTTTATTCTGCATGTTAGTGTACTACCTAAGAGAATAAAGGTCAGGTTATAGTCAAAATAACATTTAAAAATTGTGATGATAAACATGACCATAGAAGAAATCATCTTGTCTCCTCATGTATCTGGAATAAAAATACATTTTAATCTGATTTGATGAAATAACTTTGTTTATTGACTAAGTAGACTTTTTTGGTTTGTGGCAGTGGTGTGAGATACTCGGCAATTATTTGTGTGCGGAAAAGCTCTGTTTTGTGAGGGTTGTCTTGCTCTTCTTCAAAATAGAATTTTAATTTTATTTTAACAGGAGTAATTGGAGCAGATGTGAAAGGACATAACCTGCCATGTGAGAATCAGCCAATTACATCCCGAGTTGCTATGATCTGTGGAACATCTTCATGCCACATGGGGGTAGGTTGTATGCGTAGTCCTACTTTGTACAGAATATACTAACTAATGTTTTTGAACGGAAAAATGACCTTTGTCCTTCTCACCCTTTTCCTTGAATTTTTGCTGGTAACTCTGTTTTTACCTTTGGCTATTAATTATATATTACCATGCATTTGCTTTTAAGCAAGAACTTTAATAGTAGTAGAAATCAATACTGAAAAATGACATGGAAAGTAAAAACCACAATGCTAGTGTGGCTTAAAGAGCAGCCTGAAATCTGAGCCAAAGACTCTGAGCTTGAGTTATCCGTGACAAGTCTGTCACTAATGTGTTACAGAATAGTGTCTTTGGAGAAGGAGTGCATGTCTTCAGTCACAGCCCTTCTCCTGCACCTCTTCACTTAATCAATAGAAATCCTTCTACCTCTGAATATTGCCATGATGTATGGAATTATGATATGTATCATGACTAAAAGGCAAAATCCCAATAAGCAATTTTCACTTTGCTAATTTTTCTCAGTGAATTAATACAAAAGCTTTTTCTGAGATAGCAATTAAAATTTAGTGTCTGCTTTTGAAATTACACCTTTTTAAAATGTATGAGTCTGAAAGCATTCCATTTAGATAAGTACCCTTTTCTGCCACATTTTTTATTTAAAACTCATTTTGATCTTAAATTTAGACTGACTATAACTTGCATTTTTCCAAAATGAGCAAATGGCAATGGGAGTGCTAGAGGTGTTAGACAGGACTAGCATGCTTCATGGAGAGAGCTCCAGTAGAGAAAAAGAAAGGAAGCTGATGATAAAATGTCAGGCTTAACAGTAAGTTAAGTTGTCTTCGTAGTAGCAGCATGAATACATAGTGATCTTGAGCATGAATAAATGGTGATCTTGTCACATGGATTGTAGTTCAGCAAAGCGTTTAAGCACATGATTGAATTTAAAGATGTGAATAATCCCTGTATTGTGAAGCAGAGCATTTAGCAAAAGCTTAAATCCTGTAGACCAATTGGAATATATTTGGATTCTTTCCTAAACAAGAGTTTCAAACCTCAAACTCTACCACTCTTAGATTATTCTGTCTCTGAAAAATTAAGTTGGTATCTCTGTCTATCACAGGGCAGGTAGGGCACCCTGCAAATGCCAGCCCTGGGGGAAGAAGTCACCCTTCGAGCCTGCCACTACTTTTATTATTTCCATTTTTTTTGATGGAGGTTTCTGCCCTTTCAGAAGAAGCTGTTTGTGTGAACTCTTCCTAACCTGTTTCACTTAGGTGACTTAGTTTAAATCATTAAAATGAGTTGGGTTAATAGAGACATAACACTGGACCAAAATGAACTGAGCAGCTCACAGTTTCCCCAAAGGGTCTACGGACAATGTTCAGTAGCTGGAAATAGGCCAGCTAGCTCTAACTTATTCCTTTAGTATAACTAGCCCTGGAGGAAGACGTGTGTGTGTCTGTTTATTAATTTTTAATATAGGTATGCTGGTAAGTTCTAATGTAGACCCAGTTCACAACTATAGTTTGTTTTGCTTCCCAAACTACAGCATGGCATATCAGTATAAACACTTTCATGGCACTTTTTGTGTGCATACTCCACAACCATGAGACGTGACTCCATTAAATATGTTAATGTAACAAAAGTGGTAAAGTCCGTGTTGATGTTAATCAATGCTCTGTTCTGTCATTAAAGCAACCCCAAAGTCGTACACAGACTGCACACCACAGACAAGGTGGAATGTTTAAAAGCTCTTAATCACTTGAATGCAAACTCAGGAATAGATGCTTGTGCAGTTTTTGACTAGATTTAAGTAGATCTTTATTTAAATGTAACTACTCAGCATTTTATAATCATTTCCTTAACTGCCTGCCTTCACTCATCTGCTCAGAGGTATAACAATCTCTAGCCAGCAGAAAATAAGCAGATTCTAAACTTCTCTGGATTTAATCTGTGAAAGGACTTTGGTTTACTGTTCTTTTATCTATTACCTGCATAGTCTGCATGAAGTGAATGTAGAGCACATAGAGCAGTTGTATTTGTGTTTCAATGAGACCTGTATGCAGCTGCATTTGGCTGAAATTAGCTGTTCCTTTTTAAAATTAGGGCTATAAAATGAAAGTATATTATACTCGTATTTTGATAGAAATATATATTTTCTCTCTCCGTGTGCACCAAGGGACCCTCAGGGCTCAGAGATTAATCATCGAGTTTAATTTAATGCAGTGGGAGAGAGACCTGTGTGGTCAGGCGGGCATTAAAAAGTGCCTTTGATCTGCCTCAGGTGCACTGAGCCCCAGTGAGCCAGCAACAATAATACCTTTGTGAGATGATCAGAGACAAGAGAGGGAGAAAATGGCCTGTGTGGAAACTCAAGGCCGTCCTTTGTTGTGGTTCTGGCAAACGAAAGAGCCAACTGTCAGGAGAAATTCAGAAAACAGAAAGCAGGGTGAAAGTACGGTTGGATTTCTTTCAAGGGATTGTAACAGGAAACTGTTCAAAATAATCTGCTGTGCCTTTTTCCCCCCCTCTGCTCCCCCTCCTTTTTTGGTGAGGGCAGGGGTACTATTGTTGGTGTATGTATGTTGGTACAGTATTTCCATTCTCTAGACCCAATGCTCCATGAGTCACCGAAGCAGGTATTGCTTGAACACAGCATTTACTTCAGACTTCAAGAGAAACTGCTCTATGACCCAGTTTTCATTACCTCAAGGACTCTAGAGATCCTGAACAAAAGACTTAGCTAATCATGCCTTTGATATTTTAGAAAGTACAAATGTGGAACCTAATTTTACTCATGGCTCTAACAGTTTAATTTGTGGTAGAACTACCATTTTTAAGTGAGGATACACTTTTGGAATTAACCACTGACAGTTTGGGGTAATCAGACACACACAAAGCATTTTGTGTTTCAGTTGAGATACTCAAATAACTCATGTAAGAAGCAAAAAGCATATTGTAATTAGGTTACTGATCCATGTCCAGGTCTGAGTTGGTAGTTGATGAAAGTCACTCCCACCTCAGGGCTCATCCATTATCCATGAGGGAAAAGAAAAGAAAAGATGGTTTTCTGAATATTTTTGGACAGTTATTCATTTTACATGATTCTCTGCTGCCTCCTTTGCCCTAGCAAAAGTCATTGGCAGAATTTGCATTTGGAATGGCAAATAAACTGTCCTTTTACTAGTGAAGCATTGCCCCTTAGTTTAGGGCTGAGGTTCATTTGGTGCAGCTTTGATCTGTCTGTGCAGTGTAGGTATTCCTTTCAAGTGATGGATACTCAGTGGCTGAATTAGCTGAGTGGGCTGCTGCATGTCACCGTGCTTTGTAGACAGGGTCTGTAAGCTCCAGCACCCACATTTAGTTTTGGAACTTTTAGGAGACTTTCCTTGTGTATCCATGGTGACTACACAAAATGTGTGAGCAGTTTTGCACAGTAAAATACCAGCAGGTTTGAGGCCTTCAAATAGGAGCTTACATGTTATTCCTAACTAGTAGTTTGCATGGGTCTAACAGACATGCCCTAACTACTGGGAATAAGGTAACTGGTTTCCCTAAAAGCCTGTCTCCCTGCTAGTGCCTTATGGGTTTTATGGGTTATTTTAAAGGTTTCAAAAATCCTTTGTTTTCTTCTGAAACCTTTTTGTGATCAGGGTAGATTTCAGGTACAGCTGTCTGTATTATCTTGTCCCAGTCCTGAACACAAGCAAGCTTGCCCTTTCACAGATGTGTAAAACCACCAAGAATTGAGTTAACTCTCAGGTACCAGTTAGGAAACAGCAAAACAGTAATACGAACAAGCAGTGTGACAGGGTACTTGTACACAGAAATTTCCTAGTTTTCCTTGGAGCAAGTGATCTAGCAGTACTACTGCTTCTTTCTGGTAGGTAAATCTTGCAGTTTCCCATACCTGATACCAGCATAGCACTCTTCTTGTGGGCACTGAATTCACAAAATAAACTTTTTTTTTTCTCTCAAAGTAAAATGCTTCATTAGACTATAATAGACATTATATGTCTAAAATAGACATTTTTCTTGTCAAAGAGAGTACAGGTTTGAGTAAACTTACATGACACCTAACAGACTGGGACCAGACTGGGACTGGTTTTTGGTAGCCAGAGGTTGTGAAAGGAATTTGAAGTAATGTAAAATGGTAAGCAGAAGTAAATGATAGTTCTGGAATGGGCATATGGAGAGTGCGGAGGGTTTTGCAGTCACTAGGGCATAGTGCCTCTTCCCCCAGACCAGGACTTTCATGGAGGACAAGGAAGGCATGCATGTAGAGCTGCAAGATCCAGAAATATTGAAGCCCATTGTGAGAGGGAGCAGGGATCATCTTTTGCAACACCCCATCTTCTCTTTTGTTGTCTGCAGTATGGGGCCCTTGCTAATCTTGTATATGTACAGGATATGTGCTATTTATGCATATTGGATAAAGTAGGAGAAATCCACATAAAATAGCCCTGTTCATAAAATGTGTATAAACCCTCATTTCTGACTATTTTGTGGTGAATTAGGCTTATTTTGAGATCAGTCTTCTGTTTTGCACTTGTCCCAGAACAGTTTTTCCATTATGAAAATATTTGTCATTCTTGCTCTAACACCTTTTTGGATTCACAGCTTAAGGAAGTAGCCCAGGCAGCTTCTAATGGGAACATTGTCTGGCTTGATTTCACCTTATTGAGGCAGGGGGGTCTGAATTTGCTGCCATTTTGAGTTCCAAGTATACAAGGTTTGTGTTCCTTCCTATCCAGAGTCTGTGATATTTTTTTCTGTCTTCATTTGGTGATGTGCTCTGTGTGCTTCTTCAGCCATTCCTTCTTCTTATCAGCTCTCTGTATTCAAAACTTCTTTTTTGGGATTGTTGGGTTTACTTTGCAGGTTTAGATGGAGCCTCTTCCTTTGCATCTGTTTTTGTTACTATTCTGACTCTTGTCGTTGGGAACTGACTCACCTGGCTTGGTGCGCAATTCTTTTCTCCCTGGGTGATAATGTGTACATGGTTTGGAACTTACAATTTAGTAATTTTTTAAATTGGAGAGGCACAAGTAATTTATGTCCTAGCCTTTCAGATTTGCTACATGATCTAAAAGACAGATCATTTTGCTGTCCCTGTGTTTACTATGGATTATTTCAGGAAGAATATCCCATACTCTCTTTTACCAAGCCTGGCTAGTCTTTGCCTGTTTTCTACTAAAGGAACTTCAGCCCAATTTGCTTATTCTAAATTTGTTCATTTGATTCTCGTGATGACTGGCAAACACAATAGAGCTTCTTTGCTCCACAATATCCGGCCAAGCTGCCAGCTTTGTTCACACAAATAGAGTATAAAGCACGTTTCCACCCCCAAAGCATGCACAGTACGTGTCCTTTGCAGTACATCCTGGAGTGGAGACTGCAGAGGCATGCTGGCTCAAAGTGTTCTCATAGCCTGATCTCTGTAATCTCGGTGGGAGCCAGACCAGCAAGTGGATTCAGTATATTTTGGCTCCGATACGAGCGTCTCCTCTTTAGAACATGCCACGTTGTTAAAGCAGCAGATTTTTGAGTAATTACTACACAGGGACTCCTCAGCTGCTTGAAATCATCTGTGATGAGGGAAAAACTTGCAGGGACTAAATAGGCTGGTGCTTGCATTGCCAGCTATATTTAATCTCGTGGGATGGCACTAAGCAGTGTGTTTCTGGAGAGTGAGTCGGAGGACTGCGTGCAGCACTTCAGCCTCGCACTCGTCAGTCACTGCTGCACATGCATCCCTGACGTGAAACACGCAGTCTCCGAGGGGACAGGGCCAGAAGCCCGGGGCAACGTGTCTGAGTGCCAACTGGCCGTGACCCAGGGTTTAGCAAAGGCAGCAATTTGTCCTTCTCCTGACCAGGGGAAAGGGGCTGGGTTTGGGAGGGTCAGGCGGGTGGGGAGGAGGGGGAGGAATGCAGCAGGAAAAAAATAAAAACAAAAGCAAACCTATTGAAGCTGAGGCAGCCTAGGCAAGTTAGCTTTGTGAAATTGATAAGCGCTTGGCCTCTTGATTTTTTTAATATTCTTCTCTTCTGTAAGGCCTGTTCTGCACATGAGTCACAGAGCTAGTGTCTTTCAAATGGGAGAAATAAATTAGTATTGCAGGAACCTCTCCCTTGCTCTGTCCTCATTCAGTTCAGTTCTGCTGGCTTATATATTGCATTTGGCAGCAGTCACAGTGCTGACTTCCCAGCTAATGAAGACGTTTTACATTCAGAGAGGGCTGCATGAAATGAAAACCACATTTACTTCATGACTGTTGTTACAGGTTGCCCGTCCTTAATGTACACAGATTTAGCCTTCTGAGGAAAAGGTCACAAAGTCTGTTCAGGTGCCTTTTCAGCCTATGGCCTTAGAAGGGTTATATATCCATAAAATTGCTGCCACCTTCTACTTGTCCCTCAAAGAAGTCCCCCACACCCTTTTTTAATGAGGCTGTCTCATTCCATGTTCTAGCGTCCTTGGTTTGAAAAAGAAACAAACAAAACTGTAATATGCCCTTTGCTGGTATTAATTTGACATTGTGTGCTTTGTTTGCTTTGTTTTGTTTTTAAAAGACAAAAAGTAAAATATTTCTGCTAGCAGGGTATATAAAAGATTGTTGCTATTCTGACCTCCTTATTATATTAATAAAAGCTAGGAAGACTTCAGTAGTGGTGGGAGAGCATGTGCAGGCAGCCTCTGAAACCCAAAGCACTTACTTGCAGAACTAGTAAACCACAAAGCTTAAGATCTTGAAATGTAAATAGGAAGTTGGAGAGTTTACTTCAGAGCCAGCAATGGTGAGTCTGTATAATGTTTATTTCTGCTTGCCTCCCAGCCTTTCCTAAAGCTTGGCAGAGATGAAAGGAAGGCTTTCTCAGTAAATGAGTTATTAAAAGTTTTTCTTATGAGCAAGATTCCTTTGTTCCTGGCCTGACATAATTCAAAGCTCAGGTATGCTGTGGTGACTGGGAGAACAGGACATTCCTATTTAGTGTATGCCTGTCAGAGATATCCAGGTTTCACACCCCATTGCTTTGCTGATAATCAACCTGTTCAGGGGAATGTAGCTGAAAGCAATACAATTGGTATTTTAACCTATCATAACCTAGATAATGCATAGTAACATGTCCAGAAAATTGTGCTGTCAACTCTCCTTCCCTTTTGTGAACAGATCATTTGAGTTCAGATACTCCTAGAATCGATGTGGACAGAGCGAATGCTTTGAAAAGTGTTCTGCTTGGAGACTATATGAAGGCTGATATTCTAGAGCAGTCTCGCTGACATCAGTGAAAATGTTTGCTTTGAAAATTCCAACAGACGCGGTGGTTACCATACTGCGGTTATCTGCAAACTGCCCTGTGTGACACACAGCCATGTATTAGGGTGTCGGTTTTACAATACTAAGCCTTTCTGCATTGCCTTTTCTTTGATGGTCTTGGGGTTCTTTGCGACAGTGTCTGAATGGGGTAAGAGAGTAGGAACTGTTATTCCAGTTTTATTAGGTGAGAGACTGAGGCACCTCATAGTTCAGTAGGTTTTTAATTGTTATGTCTTTACTTTTACAGACTGCACCTATGCAGTGCTTTGGCAGTGTATGACATCCCAGTGGGAAATTTTGCCTTGTATGTTGCAAGGTTCTTCCGTGTTCTAAAATGACAGCATTTACACACTACAGACAACAGTGTATTGCACTGTACGATAAACAATGTGTAAAACAGAGATCTGTTTTCTTCCTTCCTTGGATTTTCTATTCTTTTTGATGTGAGCACAATGGATATAAAGTCTTCTGTTGGGCTTCCTCCAGGTCTAACTTCTAATAGGGCTCCTGTCCTGTTCCTCACTCCTTTTCGCATGTTTTGCCTTAGAAAGAGCGAGCAAGAGGCTGAGCTTCTTACGTACTTATGTTGACACTGGTAACGTTTACCTGGTCTGGCTGCTGGAAATACTGGACTGCCTAATTTGAGCCTCTCTACTTAAAGCAGTGTGGGATTGAAGGTTACCTGGTAGTAGATCTAGCTCTAGAAGCTAGCCCTTTGCACCTTTATTTCCTAACTAGAATGGTTGTATATTTTAATATGGTTTGGGATTTTTGTTTCTTTTGCTGTAGGAAGGAGATTGTATTCTGGATTCTGTATCTAGGAAAGTTATAAAATTGTCTTCCTTCATTGATGTTCAGATAGCATTGTAGGGTACAGGATAAAGCAAATTAATTTTGATTCATTCTCTATGTATCATTGTTCTCGTTTTTGTTCATGAAAGTCCATCAGTAGCAGCGGCCCTTCATTGTACAGAAGATTTTTGGGTTTCCTTTTCTATATTCTTCAAAGTGATGGTATCAGATTTGACAGGGACAACACTCTCATCAATGCTGCAAACTAACCAGTTCTGACTGCTCTTCTCTAGACCCAGAAGAATGTGTTAGTCTGAAGCCCGTATTCTTGAGCAAACCTGAGTGTCTTCCTGGAGTGTTCTGTTCTGAGGAGAGCCGGATAGGGGATTTCCCTCAGATTACAAGCATATTTATGTACAATGAATGGCCATTCCGGATCCCTTGTTTGTCTTTTTTTTTCTGAGTAGTCATGACTTTATTAAACAGCCTGCTTATTCTGTGTGTCTAGATCTCATGGTGAACAAAAAGGACTCCTTTTTGTGCTCCTTTTCTTAAAAGAATTTAACTGAACTGTAAAAGAATAACTAAAATACAAACGAAATGAGATATAATAAGGGATGTCCTTGGTCATCAGTTGGTTGTCTCTGGGCCCTGAAACAATTAAATAGAATTTTCAAGGGAATACAATAATTAATAATTGTATGAAAAACAGCTTCATAGTTTTCTGTTAGTTTTAAAATTTTGGAATTAGCCATATTTGCAATGAGTAGTGTGGAATTTGGCTCAAAATTGCATTTTGTTTAGTGTTGCTAGTTTGGTGTATGATTCTGTCAGATTGTTGCCTCTCCTTAGTTACCCACTTGCAATATAAGCATGAAACTGAAGCTTTGCAGAGATCTTTCTAAGGAAAGGTGTGATATGTGAGTGCTGGGTATTAAGGACTCCCTGGTCCAAGGTGATATAGATGCAATGGTATTTCTAAGTGTCTTTGCACTTTTCTTAGCAACAACAAATTCCCCAGTCAGGCAAAAGTCATCAGTGTTTGGCCAGTAGGCCTCTTACTAAGGCATTTTTTTCTCCATTTCCAATTCTATTCAGCCTCTCATGAATCAGTAGTTCTTCATGTAAGTTTCCTGTTGCTGCTCCAGCTGTAAGTGGGGGAAGATCTTAGATGGGGCAAGTTTTATTAGGGGCAAAGTAAATCTCATATAATCATACTGGAAACAAAATGAGGAGAAGCTCATGAGGAGAAGCAGCAGGAGCTGCTGCTTCTTTTCTCCCAGTGTCAGCTGAGAAGCACAGTTTATGATGAGTTCATTGTTTATAAGTGTGAGTGAAGGTCTGAGGTCTTCTTTCAGTGTTTACTCTGTCCTTGGGAGTTTGTCTCAGTAAGTAAGGGCTGAATAAACACCAAATAAGGTTCTCGGGATTTACCCATTTAGTTATTCAAATGTTTAAAAATACATTTAAAATAGTGTGTGATAGCATACCCCATATAATGTAAATCTGCTTCCAGTAACTCAGGGGTATTGCAGGAGATTTATTTTACTTGTAAGTCTGATACTATCATTGGTAGTGGCCTTCAATAATATAGAAAGAATACTTACCTAATGGTGAGAAAGGAAAATAAATCTCTAAAATGAACTGTATTATGCAATAAATAAGTAAGGAAGGCCTTAAGGTAAGTGGGAAGGGCATCCAGAGTAGATAAATACACCAGAACTCATTTGAAGAGATTTTGGTTTTCCTTGATATTTCCCATTGATTGCAGGAAGAACTGCAAGCTTTGAAGAATAATTCTCCCCCATAAATAATAAAGTTATGAATAATACCTACATGCAAAAACCCCCTTGAGTTTCCTGTTTAAGTGCCACATCTGAGATTTTTTTCCCACCCTCACCTTGAATTTCTGTCACATCAGCTACTAAGCTCCAAGTCAACATCTGATACAATGAGTTGACTGGATTGGGGTTATCAAGACTTGGACTACTTAGCATTCGTATTAGAGATAACTATGAAAGAAGACAAGGATCTTACGATACAATCTCCAGGAAAGGGTAAGAGGACAGCTGATATCTTCCTACAAGTCACAATTCTGCCATCAGCTCTTTGGGAAAAGGTCAGTGCTAGAAACCTCTTATAGACACCCTCTGTTCCTGTGCTGGCCCAGCATGTCACACTGCTATCTTCTAGCCACAGTGACGAGGACTGGGCTTGCCTTGGACTACGCAAAGTTTAGCTGGGAGGCTTGGTGGGGTTTTCTTGAGTATCATTTGGAGGTGGAGTTGGTTTTGTGTCTGGTGAGTGAGGTGCAGCATCCACCAGTATTTGTGACACAGCTCTTCCATGTGCACAGTTCCTAACCTTTCAGGTTGGGGTGAAGTCTCACTAGTCTCCTAAAATAAGGTAGTGCGACAAAGTGGTATCTGAGGCATGTTTGTTTAGGAACCAGAACTGAAGTTGAAGGGCTGTGAGCTGAAAGAATATTTCTGAGACACTTAAAAAACTCCAGTGTTCTTATAGAAGACTTGTACTGATCTACAAGACAGTGTTATAGTAAATTTCTTTTGTAATGCGCAAATGGAGCTTTTTACTGAGCGATTGCTAACATTCATGAAAAATGTGTTTTGTTTGCAATCTCAGACAGTCACTTTTGAAGACTTGGTCTCTTGTGCTGGTTGGAAGTAAGAACAGAAATTTGCTTGTACCTCAACTCACTGGAGGCTGAGAGGACATTCTGGGGAAGAATTATTGTATGTTTATGCTGTTCTTATGTTCTTCCCTAAGCCATCTGTTGCTGGCCACTGCTAACAACAGGTTAGTGGGTTATATGTATCTTTGGTTTGACTTTTTGATTTTATTTTTTTAAAACATTTAGAAGAGTTAGTTCATACTGTGATGAGCTTTCAGGAATTTAATTTACCATAGCAGCAAATTACAGTGTAAGAAAGTGCATATTTAAAATGGCCTGCAGTTAGTAGTCTGTGCTGGAAGATTTATAATCTTCACATAAACTGGCATTTTGTGACAGTGAATATCTATCATTGGAAGAGAAGTAAAAATAAATGGGTGGTATAAATTGTTCTCGCTCATTTGAGGCCCTATATCCCCAGTGAGCTATTGTTACAAGATGAACAGAAGTAACTGCTCTGAGTCATGGAGCAGTGTTTCTTTAGAAGGGTACATAATAACATTTCAGCAGAGGACACAAGTAGAAGCCATGGTGTAACCAGACAACCTTTCAGTCCATTTATCAAAACACTTGTAGTTCTCATTTCAAGGAAGGCGACACAGTAAATATGAGGGGAAAAAAAAGGTTAATCTGTATATCTGTATCTAGACATTTCACTAAATAAAACAATAAAATAAATCAATGCAGAACTGTTAGTGCTTAAGTGCTTAGCAAAAAGCTTCTGAATCCATCAGGAATGTGGGCTTTTTTTTTTCTGTTTCGGATCATGAATACAATTTAACAGATTAAAGCGTCTTTTTTTTTGCCAATTTATGTAAGAAACCTTGACCTTTGGGAATACAAAGGAAAGGATGATATGCTACTGTGTGCCTGTTACATACTTTCCCAAGTTGAAACATAAAATATGCTTATTGTTAATGGATACTGATAAAAGGCAGAAGTAAATGTATATGAACATTCAAGTTCGGAACAGTCAAAATTCATCTAGTTTAAAGGTTTTGTTTCAAAGCTGAGCATTCATTCAGGGTCCCTGATAAGACGTTTGGAGTTCTTACATCTCTGATTTAGGCAGATGGAAAAGGTGAACACTGAATGAGTCCGGAATGATTACCCATGAATTCATTCTTCCAGAGCTGAGATTCTCAAGTTGTCCCAGGCTTGGTTCCAAGTTTGCTTCCTGGAATAAAGACAAGAGGTCGACCTCACACCCAAGGAATAAAAACTTACAGGGGTGCAAATTTTCTGTTGAGGATACCGGTTTTGTTTTCTTTGTCTGGGCAAAGCAAACCCAGGGACAGTTCTATAGGCAGATGCTGCACTTAGACTTCTCCCTGCTCCCATTGTGGTCTCCTGGAGACCTATCTCATATATGACTCTGACCTAACTGTTAATCTGAGACTACTCTCTAGACCCTCCTGGCCTCTCCTTGCACTGATACACTGATTGATCCACTTGCTCCAGCCCCTCTCTGGAGACGGTTCTCAGTTCTTGGGTCCAGTGTCTCAACCATCTGACAGTTCCTCATAAAATTCTTCTGTTTACAAAGAAAGCAACATCATTCTTCTACAAAGAAAACAATTACATCTACCCCTCCAACACCTTTAGTTTATGATACTTTTTTAGAAGATCGTCTGTTGGTTCACAAGCAGCCTCCCCAGCCCATTGGTGTCAGGAGTACTTTTCTACCATCTTGGTCTTTTTGCCTGTTGCTCAATTTGAAGGATGGATTTTATTGCTCAGGTTTTCTGTTAATTGGTTTCAGTTTTACCTGAACAATATTCAGGACTTGCTTCTTTATAACAGCAGCCTCAGGATCCAACTTCCAAGATGGCAGAGCTACCTAACCCCAAGTTGCTATCCTCTTCCATCACATGTGAGGTTAGTGACGGTAATTCATATATATACGGCTCAGAGTTTTTTAGTGCTTCATGGGTGGATTACCTACATGAATGCAAATATGAGAGTCTGCTCCTCACAGTGGGTCAGTTAAGTCATAACTCAACTGTCAGGAGATGGCTGGCAGAAATCTGCCATTTCTCTGTGGATCTCATAGAAGGTTGAGAAGTTTGTGTCTGTTCCAGAACATTGATTTTATTTTTTAACTCCCTAATTGCTTGTCTCACAAAGTGGCTCAGGTAACTTGGTAGTAGGTAACTTGGTAGTATGATTACTTAATGCTCCTGATACAGATACCATTAATCCATCCTCTTCTTCTAGCTTGTGCTATTAAGTGGCCAACTTCCAAACACTCAAGTCCTATTACAGCTCCCATCCTTTCCAAACAGCAGGCAAATTTCAGGAAACAAGTGAAATGGGACTTGAAGAACATGTTGTTCAGATGTGGTCTTCTCAGCTTCTGTGGCCAGAGGTCAAGATAAGATGAGGTGGCTGAGAGATGCATCTCATCTCTTAACACTTCCTTGCACTTTTTTCCCATGGTGCGTCATCTGCTTTTAGACAGTGGGTCATGGATATCACAGCACAACAGTAGTTTGTGATATCTCTAATCCTCCTCGCAACTCCTTTATTATGGTATGGAGGGAGAGAATGAGAATATAGAATTATAGGCTGTCTCTTATGCTTTTATCAAAAAGTATACAGAGGGACAGGCTCCATGTGTATAGCTAGGAGAAGATTTGTTTGAATGGTAAGGAGCTACAAGGACATTGCTGGTAGCCTTGTGAGAGTTCAGTCGGTAAGTATCATGCATTGTTTGGATTTCAGTATCATTTCTGAACTGGAGCACCTACTCTGTTTTTGTTCTGTCATGAGGAGAAATTAATTGGGAAGGTTTAATGCAGCCCTAAATGCACTGAGCCAAACTTGACTTTCTTACAGTTGAGTTTCCTTGCTCTGATGAGGTAGGCAATATATAGTGAAAATAAAATATATACTCACCCTATTTGATTTAATCATGCTTGAAATTTTGTTCTCTCTTTCTGTCTATCTTTGTCTCTCATTTTACTAACATCTTTTCCCAGCTGAAAAGGAGATTTATA
The DNA here is from genome assembly GCA_013400535.1 of Scopus umbretta. Taxonomy (NCBI): domain Eukaryota; kingdom Metazoa; phylum Chordata; class Aves; order Pelecaniformes; family Scopidae; genus Scopus; species Scopus umbretta. The sequence goes on from VZTL01033056.1 coordinate 26,206, forward strand.
AAAATACATTTTTTGGCTGAGAAGTGATATTTTATTACATTTCACAATTTTAAAATAGATAATAGGAAGGCAAAGAAACTGAAGAACATTTTGCTTCCAGTATAGTTCAATTTTTTTTCTGGTTTTATATTCTGCTTTTGAATTTGGAGTTTTGAGTGCAAAGAGAGGAAGTAAAACATTTACAGTAGGAGAGGTAGGTACTATATTTTCCCCTCAGGAAAATGGCAGAATTTCATAGTGTGAAAAGTGTTCTTTTTTAAAGAAATCTCAGTTGTTCAGCTTTGCTGGTTAATATTTGGATGCTGATATCATTGCAAGCTTCTTTCATGAGATTAGTACTAAAAAAAAATAATAATTTTGAAATCCTATTGTATGATCAAGTAATAAGAGTACAGGCACATGAAGAAATTAACTGAGTAATCTATAGTGTGTATTTGCATGATGTCAGCAACTCTGCAGTAGCACTCCTGGCCCTGGTTTCCTGTGGAATGTGTGAGGTCCCTGGGATCTGTCACATGATACACCACAGAAAGATGATGAGTAGAGGTGGTTTTGCCAGGCAACTGACCTCCTGGTTTTGCCCATAATAATTTATTCATGTGGCTCTACCCTAAGACATACTAATACTATACATATCATTGGCTG